>OVAN01001663.1:0-32435 GCA_900406275.1 Anastatica hierochuntica
CAACTGGCGCCAAGACGAACCTTCTGTCTTGGCACCAATTGGCGCCAGGACAATGCTCTGGTCTTGGCGCCAATTGGCGCCAAGACGGGCCATCGTTCTTGGTTCAATCGAAGTCTGGATCGGTTTCTAGTTCGATCGTCAATCGGTTTCAAGACTCGTTCGTAGGTCTGGCGTTAATCGGCGTTTTAGACATTCCTGCGAAGCGACGCGGTTCTNAATGCTTTTAGTTGTTTTGCATTGCTCCGGAGGACATATTGTGTAGTTTTTTGGAAGTTTATCCGAGGATCATTGGCGCTAGCCTTGGTACTCGTATGTTCTCAGTTTCTTTTGGACGAACAGACTCTATGTGGAGAGTGGTCATGATCGACTACCTCCGAAGCTCTGAAACCGGTTCGGGAAGAGACAGTCTGAACGATGGGAATCTTGGAGCTTTTGGATATCCTTATGATTCCCATATCCGAAGGAGGGAACATTGTTCCCGAGATCCTTTTCAGGCATCGATTTCGTCGGGACAGTTTTTGACCCCAACATTCTCTACAGACTTTGATTCAACGATTCTTTTAGCAAACTTTTACAGAGAAAGCTTCTCTCTTTTCTTCTCAGTAATTGAGAAAACCTTTGTTCATCTTTGAGCATATTCAACAACTTCAGAGTTCATTCTCTACACTTCTTTCTTAAGATCCTAAAGGGAGTTCATTCACCCGATCTAAGAAAAACCACCTATCCTTCGAAATCTGATCAGAAATCACCTTCTCATCTCTTCCACCTTTCCTGCGACAAAATAAAAAAAAAACAAAAAGAAATAGCTTGATCTCTTGTTCCAGCAACTAAAAGGGACTAAAAAAACCTCCCAAAGCAATCAAAAGTGCATCAGAAACGCCATGAAGTTTGGACTTCCATATCTCGGTTTAGTGAAAATAGGGATACGACTTGGCTTCTTACTGGTGATTTTATTGACATTTTGCATCAGGCTAAGAAGCGTGGAGGACCTCCTCAGGGGGAGGGTTCTTTTATTGATTTTTGAAGTTTTGTTTCGGTAAATGACTTGTGGGATGTTAATTATTCGGGAAATTGTCTTTCTTGGCGTGGTATGTGTTACAATCATCTAGTCCATGCTTGTCTAGATCGCTCTTTGTCTAACAACTCATGGGTTGAGATGTTTGCTTCAAGATGCTCCGAGTACTTTTGGTTTGAAGGTTCAGATCATAGACCTTTAGTTAGTTATCTCGATAATTCGAGGAAAAGCCATTGTAATCTTTTCGCTTTGACCCTCGTCTACGCGAACGAGATGAGATCTTTGATCTTGTCGCTGAGATCTGGCACTGAGAAGGTCGTGTCTCTGTACTGGCTAAGCTAGGAAAATGTCGGTCTGGGCTGGTACGGTGGGCTAAGGAGTAAAACTTTCATAGTGCTAAATGATAGATGACTCGCGCTCTAAGCTAGATACTCTCCTTGCAAGCCCTACTACGAATAAACATGAGATCTAGAGGGTTGCTACCACTCTTATGGTAGTTTATCGGGATGAAGAGAAATTCTAGAAGGAACGAATTCGGGTTCTCTGGTTACAACATGGAGAAGGAACTACGGTTTCTTTCATGCTTTTACACGTAACCGAAGAACAATTAAATGTATATCAGTCATTGAGGACGAAGATAGTTCAATGCATCTTAAAGAAAACGAGATAGCAACTTCAATGTGTTTTTCTATTTTCAACATATTTTCTCCTCTAATGGAGGAGTTCATTTGTCGGTGATTGAGCATACTTCTATTCCGCTGGTTTTAGATTTTGACAATGCGATTCTAACGACATTCCCTCAGTTGATGAGTTTCGGCATGCTGCTTTTTCAATCAATGCGGATAAGGCTTCTGGCCCTGATGGATTTTCTGCTGGCTTTTTTCACTCTTATAGGGCAACTATAGGTCCGGATGTCACTAGCGAAGTGACAAATTTCTTTGTGTCAGGCTCTTTTCATCGTTACATGAACTCTACTAATGTCAATCTTATTCCAAAAATTACTAATCCACGGAAGGTCTCTAATTTTTGGCCTATAGCTCTTTGTAGTGTCTTCTACAAAATAGTAAATAAGATTCTCACGGCCCGATTAAATTCTATCCTACCAGGCTTGATTTCAGAAAATCAATAAGTTGTTGTCCCTGGTATTGTTATTTCGGATAATGTTCTTATCACACATGATATATTACATTGTCTACCCCGCTCTAAAGCTACGAAGCGTGGATCTATGGTAGTTAAGATATATAGGGGTAGGGTGTATGATCATGTTGAGTGGACTTTTTTACTCCGTGTTCTGGAGATGTTTGGTTTCCATCATGTGTGGATTAATGGATAATGGAATGCGTTACTACGGTTTCGTATTCCTTTCTCCTAAATGGTCCGCCCCAAGGTCGGGGGGTTCCTTCAAGGGGTCTCCGTCAAGGTGATCCCTTTTCCCCCTGCCTCTTCATTCTTTGTACATGTTTCCCGTTTTAGTCCACCTATCAATCATCTCTTCTTAGCAGATGACACGATATTTTTTTGAAGTCTGATTCTTTCAGTGTCGATGCTTTGAAGAAGCTTATCCATGGCTACGAGTTGGCATTGGGCCAATCTATTAATCTCACTAAATATTCAATCATGTTTGCCTCGAAGACTCCAACTTCTTGACGTGTAATGGTGAAGAATCATTTACGCATTTTCATGGAGGAAGGCACTAGGAAATACCTAGGACTACCAAAACATTTCGGTCAGCAGAAGCGTGACATTTTCGCCTCAATTTTTGATCTGATTAGGAAGAAGGGTAAGGGTTGGTCTTCACGGTCCTTATCTTCTGCTAGTAAAAAGGTTATGCCGAAGTCTATTTTATCGGCAATTCCCACCTACGCGATGACTTGCTTCAAGTTGCCATTGTCTCTTTGTAAGTGGATTCAATGAGCGCTTAATCGATTCTAGTGGGACGATAAGCAAGATGTTCGAAAAATGTCTTGGGTTTCTTGGTAGTGACTAGCATTACCAAAAGTAGCCGGTGGGATGGGGTTTAAGGATGTTGAAGCTTTTAATGATGCTCTCTTGGCCAAGCTTTCTTTGCTGATAGTTAATAACCCTACCTCTTTGGATTCTCGGTTTCTTTTGGGAAAATATTGCCATTATTCCTCCTTTATGGTGTGTCCTCCACCGATGTTGTGTCTCATGGTTGGAGGGGGATTATGACCGAATGTCTTACGATGAGGACTTGGGTGGATAATTGGTGATGGTGTTGATTTCAGAGTTTGGGGAGATAGTTTACTCAGCACTTCGTGCCCTCTAGCCGCTATAGGTCCTCCACCGTTAGATTTATAAGATCTTTGAGTCTCACAGTTGATGTATTCCCAGCCTCGTTCTTGTAATTGAGGAGCACTCTATGAGGTTCTCCCATGCTGCTCTTCTCTTTTCTCCAACCTGGTGTTGGGATCATCTGTTTGGGGGTGATTCTCTTGTTTGGTTAGTTAACAAGAAATGTCAGTATACTTGTAAGAGTTGTTACTACCTCCTTACTTCCAAGGATTCGTTACCCTTTAACGACAATTTTAATTGGATTAAGCCCATCTGGAGAGTTAAATCTCTTCCTAAAATCCATACTTTCTTGTGGAAAGCAATGTCGGAAGCTCTACCGGTTCGTTCTGCTCTTCAACCACAAGGTGTTATTGAAGATTATTATTGCCCTCGTTGTAGTTATCTAGAGATAATATATTGTGTTCTTCTACAGTAAACACTCATGGCCCAACTCTGATCTTGTCCTCAGTTTTCAGATGCTGAGTGGATGCTTCTTGGGAGATATCTAGGAAGTGTGTCATGGGATGGTTATATTGTTCTCTAAATGATGTTATTCTAGCAAAGTATGTCGCTTTTAATTAAGGAGGGTGTACCTTCAGTCCTCGCGGCTGAGGCCTTGGCTTTTTGGAATGCTTTAAGCCAAGCGCTTGTGAATACATTTGTGATGTACTATGTAATGTTGTCGTGTGATACAAAATTCTGTTCATTTATTGCGATCAATGCGAACCATGAGCCCGAGATAGTAATAATTTTTTTAACACTGATGGAAGTTATAATATCATCCTTATTTGAATCTTAATTCTATGACAAACAATGAGTTTTCAAACACTATCTACAACTCATACGATTAAGTATAACTAGATAATTGCCGCACGACTTTGCGGATTATTTTTATATAACTATTATATAATTAAAATACGTATATAAAAAGAGTATATGTAATTTAGAATAAATACATTAACAATATCGATTTTGTGTAATCGTTGTCAATCTGTAATATACTTCCAAAGATTCATTACCTTTTGACGACAATTTTAGTTGGATTAAGTACATCTGGAGAGTTAAATCTCTTCCTAAAATCTAGACTTTCTTGTGGAAAGTAATGTCCAGAACTCTACCTGTTCGTTCTGCTCTTCAATCACAAGGGGTTATTGAAGATTATTATTGCCCTCGTTGTGGTTATCTAGAGATAATAGACTGTGTTCTTCTACAGTGTGCTTATGCACAGGAGGTGTGGGATAGAGTGCCTCTCGACATGCCTCCTTTCTCATCAACTCCTAACGTGGCCACGTTCCTCTCTGCCATTTGTAGCTCTAAGGCTTTACCACCAACGGGTTTGTTTGCGATTGATGTTTATCCTTGAGTTTGCTGGCAGTTATGGAAGACTAGGAACCGGGTGGTTTTTAATTCGGAGGAACTCCCTGAGGATGAGCTTATTCTTACTGCTCTTGCAGGTGCACGCGAATGACAAACTACCACATCTCTCCAAGCGAAGATTTCTGATAGCAGTTCCACTTTTACGGTTGTCGTCATTACTCATGGCCGACCTCTGATCTTGTCCTCAGTTTTCAGATGCTGAGTGGATGCTTCTTGGGACTCGATATCTAGGAAGTTTTTCATAGGATGGTTATATCGTTCTCTAAATGATGCTATTCTAGCAAATTATGTCGCTTTTAATTAAGGAGGGTGTACCTTCAGTCTTTGCGGCTTGGCCTTGGCTCTTTGGAATGCTTTAAGCCAAGCGCTTGTGATGGGATAGATGAGTTGCATTTGCACTCGGGCTCCCAGGTGTTGATAAATTTGATCAATCGTAACGAAGATCAGGGTGTACCTTCAGTCCTCGCGGCTAAGGCCTTGGCTCTTTGGAATGCTTTAAGGCAAGCGCTTGTGATGGGATAGATGAGTCGCATTTTCTCTTGGACTCCCAAGAGTTGATAAATTGATCAATCGCAATGAAGATTATATTGACATTCTTGGTCTTCTTGGAGACATTATGAATCTTATTCCTCGTTTTTCTTCGATTTCTTTTTCTTTTATTCCTTGAAATGCGAACTCTGTTGTTTGCGAATCGAATTTTTTATGCTCAAGATGCTTCAACTTGTGAAGTTTAATGAATAAATTATATTTTGGTGACCAAAAAAATCGTGTTGATTTATATTCTTGATTTTTTGACTAAATATTTATTGTGGAATTCGAACTATATCTAAAAAATGATCTTCTGACAAAAAAAAATCTAAAAAATTATCTTCTTAAACTAATAACCACTTAAAATTCGTGTTATCTGCTCCTCGTGGTTACCTACTACTTTTCAACATAAACTAGTAACATCTCATGATTACAAAATCATCATAGTAAAGACATTCCTCCACATTTAAACTTGTAGTCTACACCCACATTTTATGTTCATATTTTCTGAATCTAGTTTTAATACTAGTTGTTGTAAATCCAGGTGTCAAACACATTTAATTAGTGATTTTCTAAATCTTCACAACTTTTTGGAGATTAATTAGAAAACACTAAACAAATGGTATTTGTCTCCGTTTTTTTTTGTTCACCAACTGATTTCATTTCGATTAAACTAAAACAGACTCTTTAAGAGTTTCTTTGGCTAGTAGATCAGCCTCCTCGTTGCCATTTCGAGGGGTGAATACAAAGTACAACACATCAAAAAACATGACTAGATTCTTAATATCCTCTATAGCTCCATGTAACTCTGAGCTTTTCCCTTCCTTGTTCAATAAGTTGATTACTTGAAGCGAGTATGAGAAGAAAGTGATACTCTTAAATCGCATCTCCTTTGCACTCTCCATAGCTGCTCTTAGTGCAAGACATTCTGCTTTTAGAGGAGAGTTTACCCACTCTACAGAAAGTGTGCGTGTCACTTTAGATCCGTCTGGTCGAGAGAAAATCTAAGCTAAGCCTGCTTTGTTTTCTCCTTCTCACCATGCCACATCTGAGTGACACACGACCTCTGTTCTTTGTCTCTCTTGCGTCTTTCTTTGATCCCATGCAGGTAACTTAATCTCTGCTTGTGCATTTAACCATTCCTTTGCTCCTCTTAACGCCTTCATCATGGTCTCCTCAACCGTTGTATACGTTTTGTTGAAGACTACTTGATTCCTTGCCATCCACAAGTTCCACACTATCCACAGCGCTAAGGATCCTGAGACAATATCTGTCGGTGGTAAGCATATGGTGTTCGTTATCTTGTCCCACCCGTCGGCAAAGCTGTTAAACCTCCTCGGGTCTGGTAGATTTTTGAAAGGAGACTGACACCAAACCTGCACGGCAAACTCACAATGAAACAGTATGTGACTCAATGTTTCGTTCTGTCCACACTTTAGGCAATTGGTTTCCACAAGAATTCCTCTTGTTGCTAAATTGTCTCCGGTTGCTAATGCTTCTCTAAGTGCTTTAACAAAAATTTTGATCTTCTCTGGTATCTTCAACCTCCAAACTTCCTGCATCCATTGAATTGTTCTTTCACCTTGCCCTTGAATCTTTACTTCATCTTCGAAAATGGAAGCATAACCAGAGTTTGTTGTGTAGTCCCCTGTAGTGTTTTTGAGCCAAATACGTCGATCAGGAGCTTGTGATTTGCTGGGTTTTAAACAGAGGATGTTCTGTTCCAGACTTGGCAGAATCCATTGAATGATTTCTTGACTCCATTCACCTTTCTCTTGATTCATCAAGCATGAGACATTTAAGAGTTCTTGGTCTCTGTTTGCTGGTCCAAAGGGCGTGACCTTCTTAGTGGTATCTAGCCATGGGTCTGTCCATACTTGTATGCTTTGACCATTACCCACATCCCATCCCAAAGTCTTTTCAAGTAAAGCTTTCCCTACCATTATTCCACGCCATCCGTGTGAAGCTACCGATGGAACTTAACTCTCTATAAAGGATGTCGATGGGAAATATTTTCCTTTAAGGATCCTAAATAGAGACTTTTCGAGTTCCAAAAGTAGTTTCCAACTAAGTCTGGCCAAAAGAGCATCATTATATGCTTGTACTTCCTTGAAGCCGAGTCCTCCACAAGCTTTTGGTTCGGCTAACTTCGACCATGCAACCCATTCCATTTTACGTTCTCTCGGCTTTACGTTCCACCAAAAACGGGTTAGGGCCGATTGTATACGGTTGCATAAAGAGACCGGTAATTTGAAACACGACATCGCGTAAGTCGGTATTGCCAAGAGTACACTCTTTAACATCACCATTTTCCCGGCCAGGGACAAAAATCTAGATGACCAACTAATAGCCTTTTGATGGATTTTTTCCACTATCGAGGCAAAGAGGTCTTTCTTTTTACGACCAAAGTGTTTCGGTAAGCCTAGATACTTGCCAACTCCGCCTTCTTTTGTAATCTTGAGTTCCTTCTTAACCCTTTCTCGTATGCATTGTGGAGCTTTCCTAGAAAACGTGATAGATGCTTTTTGCACATTGATGAATTGCCCGGAGGCCACTTCATATTGCTTAAGAATTCGTTGAAGAGCTTTGACATTTTTCTTGGATGTTTTGCAAAAAAACATAGTATCGTCCGTAAATAAGAGATGGTTAACACTCGGACTTTTCAATGCCACTCTTATCCCGGACAAACTACCTTTAACTTGTGCCTTTATACAAAGACCGGAGAGGACCTCGCTACAAATGATGAAAATGTAGGGAGAAAGGGGGTCCCCTTGTCTTATGCCTCGGCTAGGGATCACCTTTCCTAGTGCTCCTCCATTCAAGAGGAAAGAGAAAGAAACCGTTGAAACACATTGCATAATCCAAGATACCCATTTTGCGTGAAAGCCAAGTCTTCTCAACACCAATTCTATAAAGTCCCATTCAATCCTATCGTATGCTTTTGACATGTCCGTTTTGACCGCCATTGAGCAATATTCTTTAGCATCCGAAGTTTAAAAGAAGTTCAATACCTCATGCGTGATCAATACGTTATCGGTGATTGCTCGACCCAGGACGAAGGCGGATTGGTTTTCGGAGATAATTGAGCTTAGAATCGGTTGGAGTCTTTTTGATAAAATCTTCGATATGATTTTATAGGACACATTGCATAGTGCAATTGGTCTATAATCCGATACCTTTCATGCCCCCTTTATCTTTGGAATGAGTCTTATATGGGTCTCGTTAATATGCTCGGGAAGGGTATCATTAACGAAGAACTCAGTGATCTCTCTTATCATATCTCCTTTCACCAACTTCCAATTTGCTTGAAAGAAACTCGCCGAGAATCCATCCGGTCCCGAGGCTTTATCCGGGTGAATTGAGAGTAAAGCTTCTTTGATTTCTCTTTCCGATGGGTTCCTTAACAGCTCTAAATTCTGACTTCCGGAGATTTTTGGTGCCAATGCTGCTTCCACTATCGAGTCTCTCTTTTCCTTTTGTGTTGTGAATATGTTCTGAAAATATCTCGCAATTGTCTCTACAATTTCCTCCTCTTTAAAGACTGCCTCACCTGCTGCATTTTCAATAACAGAGATATTTTTTCTCGCATTTCTTCATCTTGTTACAGCATGAAAATAGCCCGAATTCTTTTCACCAAGTTGGAGCCACAAGAGTCTGCTCCTCTGTCGCCAGTACGCTTCCTCCGCGTCGTATGCTTTCATGAGTTCCTCATTTAGTTTTTCGATGAGTTCTGCCTTATGATCTTGGTCCTTCATTGCTTCTTCTAGTCTCCTCTGATTTTCCATAATCTCTTTTTGACTGTTCGAGTGTTGTTTCTTGTTCCAAAGAACAATAGCTCCTCTGACTTTTGCTATTTTGTCTCGCACCTTTAAATTTTCATTTCTGTTCCATTCCTTCCCTATCACTTTCTTTACTTCTTCTTTGTTCTTTAACCTTCTATCGAAACATAAAAATCCCCTTCTCCGTTTCCGCGAGATATCAAAGTGAGTGATGATAGGTTTATGGTTCGAGCCTTCAAATTTAAGGTAATCACATCTTCCAGAGGGGAAGTTTTCAAACCAAGGGCTATTTGCCACTGCTCTATCGAGCCGACATCTGATAGTCTTCTTGTTTCTTACACCCCTCCATGATAAAGGATCTCCATAATGTTTCAGATCATAAAGATCACAACCGGCCATGAACGATCGAAAATCTACAAATGATCCTTCGGGCCTCAGAGGTCCTCCCTGTTTTTCTTCGTTGTTGAGTATATCATTGAAATCCCCTGTCAGGTCGGGGAAATCCTTCTGAATTGCTTCTTTCATCGACACCCTTCTTAGCTTTTTCGGAAGTTCTTTGACTGGTACCAAACAACCTTCTTCCTCATGGTCTAGCATCAAGCATCTTAAACAGTATTTTTCGAGTTTCTCATACACCAATGAAATTTGTCTTTCCCCACCATTATCAAACTCCATCGTTGTACTCATAACTAAAGGTTTGAGGCCGTTTATAAAAACTTTCATCTTTGCTGAAGTGTCTGTAATCTCAACGACATCTACATGTCCAAAATCTTCACCAATGTTTCTCAAGATAGGCTCGGTCCAGAGCTGGATTGGTAGATTTTGAACTCTAATCCAGAATGGGATCTAAGATGGAAAGGACTCAGACACCGTATCCTCCCATCTTTGGACAATAACCATAAACTTCGCAAAGTGATATGGCCTGTTGTTGAACACCTTCTGTAGATCTTCTTTATTTGAGAACCGGAACTGAAACTTTCCGTGCCCCAAATCAGAGCCCAAAGGTCTTGTAGTAGATTTCCAATGTTCCGTAAAGAACGGAATCAAGGACCAGATTTTCTGAGCTTTCGCGTTAGTCACCCTTCCGATAATGGTGAGAGAGTGGTATCTTATCAGGTTTGAGTTGTTCGCCGGAGAGTGGTTTGCTTTGCCTTTATCAGTGGTTGAGATACGTCGATGCATTGGTTCTATCTGGATAAAAACACAAACACAGAAAATTTTAAAGAGAAAATATCACCTAAGTGATTAATTGTCTCCACCGGAGTGGATAAGGTCAACACCGAAGTGCGAAAGTCTTCGCCTGAGCGAATAATTTTCTTCTCGAGACTTGCTTTTCTGTTAGGATTCCGGTGGTAAAGGAGACATCTTCACTTCTGTTTTCAAGAATGAATCTTCCTCTTTGAAATCTTACCGATTCAGTTCCTTTGGTTACCAGAGAGCTCTTTTCCGGTGATTGGAGTACAGAGAAGTTTGTGAAGATATATCCCACATCGGAAATATGATGGGGACCTAAGTAGTATATAAGTAACATGGGCCAATCCACTCATTGCCAATTGGTTTTGAGTTGGAAGCCCATGAAACATAACATGGTATCAGAGCCCAGATCCTAAACACACGCTGTCACCACCAAACCAAAATCGATCCGGCCCATTGAAAGAGGCCCGATCGATCTGAACCAAAATCGGTCCGACCTGAAATTAGTCCGATCGATCTAACCCGAATTTGATGCTACATTGAGATATTGTCGAGATTAATGGTTATACGGACCATTATCTCGAGGGGACGTGTGAAGATATATCCCACATCGGAAATATGATGGGGACCTAAGTAGTATATAAGTAACATGGGCCAATCCACTCATTGCCAATTGGTTTTGAGTTGGAAGCCCATGAAACTTAACATGGTATCAGAGCCCAGATCCTAAACACACGCTGTCACCACCAAACCAAAATCGATCCGGCCCATTGAAAGAGGCCCGATCGATCTGAACCAAAATCGGTCCGACCTGAAATTAGTCCGATCGATCTAACCCGAATTTGATGCTACATTGAGATATTGTCGAGATTAATGGTTATACGGACCATTATCTCGAGGGGACGTGTGAAGATATATCCCACATCGGAAATATGATGGGGACCTAAGTAGTATATAAGTAACATGGGCCAATCCACTCATTGCCAATTGGTTTTGAGTTGGAAGCCCATGAAACTTAACATATTGGAGATATCTTGGGAAGCAAGATGTATATCTTGCGGACCAGCTATTATGGGCTGTTAAGTCCGGTTATAAAGTGAAGTCCGTGAAGCCCAACCCCGAAGAATATTCTAGAAATCCTATTGTGATAAGGATTAAGTTATTTAGATATATATCATAAGATTTAGATAAGTTCTATTCGTAGTTGAGATAGGTTTAAGTCTTATATATATACCTCTCTCTGTCATTCATTATCAACAACTCAATAAAATATCCTATTTTATATTATTTCACATGGTATCAGAGCAGGTTTGGTGATCTTTCAAAGAAAAAAAAAAGAAAAACATGGTGGTATCGGAAGATGATGACGAGGAAGAAGATGCACCAATGATAATCATACATGATTTTTGATTGACGTGGTTTATTATTTTTTTTGGATGATTTGTCTTTTTCTTCTACTTTCTTTTCAATTAAGATGATCTATTAGGATCGTTTGTTATTTTTTGGGTTAATGCAAAGAGTTGTTAATTTCGATGACATGATTATGTTTACGGGTTTGTGGCATAGAATTTTACGGGTTCTTCAACTTTTATGAGTTCGTTCTCAAAGTCTAGAATTAAAAAAAAAATTATGAGTTTTAATTTCTCATATTACGGGGGAGTTTTGAAACGCTCATGTTTTTAGGTCATTATTTTTAGTCCAATTGTGGACCGTCCGAAACAGGACGACTATTTCTACTTATATTTGTGGAGCTGCAAGATTTTGCGTCCACGAGATGTTTTCCTATATTCAAATTAAGGGATGTTTTTCCCCTTTTATCAAGACCAAAGACGAGTTGAAGTTTCATCCCTATTTACAAGATTGAATTTTATCCTGGAGAACTCTGTTGACCTGTTTATTCGTCCTCGACATTATGTCCACGACATAGGTGTTCCGCTTTGTGATTGCGGATTTCGCGTTTCGCTTCTCACCTTTGTCGTGCGGGGAAGTATTGGGGATATCTTGGGAAGCAAGATGTATATCTTGCGGACCAACTATTATGGATTGTTAAGTCCGGTTACAAATTGAAGCCCGTGAAGCCCAAACCGAAGAATATTCTAGAAATCCTAATGTGATAAGGATTTAGTTATTTAGATATATATCATAAGATTGAGATAAGTTCTATTCATAGTTGAGATAGGTTTAAGTCTTATATATATACCTCTCTCTGTCATTCATTATCTACAACTCAATACAATAGCCTATTCTATATTATTTCACATGGTATCAGAGCAGGTTTGGTGATCTTTCAAAGAAAAAAAAAAGAAAAACATGGTGGTATCGGAAGATAATGACGAGGAAGAAGATGCACCAATGATAATCATACATGATTTTTGATTGACGTGGTTTATTATTTTTTTGGATGGTTTTTCTTTTTCTTCTACTTTCTTTTCAATTAAGATGATATATTAGTATCGTTTGTTTTTTTTTTTGGGTTAATGAAAGAGTTGTTAATTTTGATGACATGATTATGTTTACGGGTTTGTGGCATAGAATTTTACGGGTTCTTCAACTTTTATGAGTTCGTTCTCTAAGTCTAGAATTTTTTTTAATAAAAAATTTATGAGTTTTAATTTCTCATATTACGGGGGAGTTTTGAAACGCTCATGTTTTTAGGTCATTATTTTTAGTCCAATTGTGGACCGTCCGAAACAGGACGACTATTTCTACTTCTATTTGTGGAGCTGCAAGATTTTGCGCCCACGAGATGTTTTCCCATATTCAAATTAAGGGATGTTTTCCCCTTTTATCAAGACCAAAGACGAGTTGAAGTTTCATCCCTATTTACAAGATTGAAGTTTATCTTGAAGAACTCTGTTGACCTGTTTATCCGTCCTCAACATTATGTCCACGACATAGGTGTTCCGCTTTGTGATTGCGGATTTCGCGTTTCGCTTCTCACCTTTGTCGTGCGGGGGAGTATTGGAGATATCTTGGGAAGCAAGATGTATATCTTGCGGACCAACTATTNTAGCAATTATGGACTGTTAAGTCCGGTTACAAAGTGAAGCCCGTGAAGCTCAAACCGAAGAATATTCTAGAAATCTTAATGTGATAAGGATTAAGTTATTTAGATATATATCATAAGATTTAGATAAGTTCTATTCCTAGTTGAGATAGGTTTAAGTCTTATATATATACCTCTCTCTGTCATTCATTATCAACAACTCAATACAATATCCTATTCTATATTATTTCACATGTTATCAGAGCAGGTTTGGTGATCTTTCAAAGAAAAACATGGTGGTATCGGAAGATGATGACGAGGAAGAAGATGCACCAATGATAATCATACATGATTTTTGATTGACGTGGTTTATTATTTTTTTGGATGGTTTTTCTTTTTCTTCTACTTTCTTTTCAATTAAGATGATCTATTAGGATCGTTTGTTTTTTTTTTTGGGTTAATGCAAAGAGTTGTTAATTTTGATGACATGATTATGTTTACGGGTTTGTGGTATATAATTTTACGGGTTCTTCAACTTTTATAAGTTCGTTCTCTAAGTCTAGAATTTTTTTTTAAAAAAAAATTTATGAGTTTTAATTTCTCATATTACGGGAGAGTTTTGAACGCTCATGTTTTTAGGTCATTATTTTTAGTCCAATTGTGGACCGTCCAAAACAGGACGACTATTTCTACTTCTATTTGTGGAGCTGCAAAATTTTGCGCCCACGAGATGTTTTCCCATATTCAAATTAAGGGATGTTTTTCCCTTTTTATCAAGACCAAAGACGAGTTGAAGTTTCATCCCTTTTTACAAGATTGAAGTTTATCCTGGAGAACTCTGTTGACCTGTTTATCCGTCCTCGACATTATGTCCACGACATAGGTATTCTGCTTTGTGATTGCGGATTTCGCGTTTCGCTTCTCACCTTTGTCGTGCGGGGAAGTATTGGAGATATCTTGGGAAGCAAGATGTATATCTTGCGGACCAGCTATTATGGATTGTTAAGTCCGGTTACAAAGTGAAGCCCGTGAAGCCCAATCCTAAGAATATTCTAGAAATCCTAATGTGATAAGGATTAAGTTATTTAGATATATATCATAAGATTTAGATAAATTATATTCCTAGTTAAGATAGGTTTAAGTCTTATATATATACCTTTTTCTGTCATTCATTATCAACAACTCAATACAGTATCCAATTCTATATTATTTCACAAAGTCCGCCGGAAAATTTAAATTTTTTTATAAAAGTTGGATGATCGAGGTGGTAGGTGTGGCGATGACACATTTCGAGGCCGGTGATTGCGACGGAAGCTTGCCTGCTTTCTGCTCCCAGGACTACCTTGGTCTTCGTCCCTGGGAGAGTTTCTCTCACTTTAAGATTAGTTTTACAAATATTATTTCATATTCGTACCTCCGTTTTTATTACATCTTTAAAATTAGGTTGGGCGAGAGTTAGAGGCCTCTAAAGTTGTAACATTGTGATCTCCGTCTTTACTTCGTTTAAATTATTTTTTTTTCTTTTTGTGGTGAATACATTTTGTGATGTACTATGTGATGTTGTCGTGTGATATAAAATTCAGCGCATTTATTGCGATCAATGCGAACCATGAGCTCGAGATATTAATAATTTTTAATAACACTGATGGAAGTTACAATATGATTAAATACTACGACTCATACGATTCAATAGAAATACATAATTGTCCGCACGATTTTATGGGTTATTTTTATTTTTATTAGCTATTGCGTGATTAAAATATATATATAAAAATTTATATGTAATTTAAAATAAATACATTAACAATATCATTTTTGTGTAATCGTTGTCCAACTGTAATATGTACCTCCTATTTAAAGCATACTTCCTCTTATTTATTGTACATTCTTATAATGGTCAAATACCTCATTTTAATTTAAACTAAAACTATAAATATTTAAAATTTCTAACTATTTATGGATCTTTCTAATCCAATTTTGTAAAAAAATGAGTTCGATCTAAATTAAGAATTTATTTAGAAACAAATTACAATGCAAATAATATATTAATTAATTATGTTTCAAAAATTTCGAACTAATTAATATATATACAAGAACTAATAAAGCTGGGAAAATAACTCGAACAATATTTGATTAAAATGGTTAAAACTTGAGCACTTCTAATGTATGAGTAACATTATATTGGTGATGTGTAAATGTATGAGTTTTATTTATTAGCTTTTTGACATAATTAATATTAAATGTAAATGAATAACAAAAAAATAAAAGACACTTAATTTATGTCTAACATTGACAAAACCATGATGTATATTGATGTTTTGTTTTGATTGGTCTATCAATTATATCTTTTTAATGATGTGTCGTTTTTATAATTTTCGAAAATGCTGATTTGTCGTCTCATGGAGAAGCGCAAGATTTATTATAATATTGATTACTTGGATTTACTTGCTTAATACAAAATAGGATGTTTTATATGTGTTTCCAATCTTTATTCTAATGACTGAAACACAATATAACACTATGATTTCTTTTTGAGAGTTGATAATGCACATGAATTGTAAACTTCACCGAGTTGTTTTTTGCTAAAGATATTCATAGTAAATGATCATCTCCAATTTTAGAAGGCAATTCATCTTATGAAAACTTCAAAAATAAGATTTTAGATTATCAATCTTTAAAAAAATTTGGGTGTTTACACATCTTCTAAAGAGTTTAACTCCAAGTCAACACAAACATAAGCTAAACCTAGAGTTTTCATTCCACAAATTAATTCACAAAAACTTATATATATGCAGTTTTCGTAGCTTTTTCGGTTTTACATAAAATTGTATTTGTGGTTAATGCGGTTTTATCATTTTTGCGGATATCACATTTTTGCGGAAAACAAATTTTAAGAAAAATGACATTTACGGTTTTATGGCTTTTTGATTTTTACCATTTTACGATTTTTGGCAGATTTTACAGATTTATGGGTTTTGCTTGTATTGCAGGAAATATTTTTAAGCAAAAAAAACGGTATTCAAGGTTTTGCGGTATTTTGCAATTTTTATGGGTTCTACAGACAAAAAATATTCACAATTTTCATTGTTCTGTTTTTTAACGGAAAATTGTAGTCATATTTTCTGATGAAAAACGAAATTTTTGGCGGAAAATTGTATTCATGAGTTTTGCTATTTTCAAAAATTGTTGTGATTTTTGAAAAAATAGATTTTCATATTTTTTGGAGCAAAACGATATTTTTACAGTTTTGGCGGAAAATGATATTTTGATATTTTATGGAAGAAATTTGTTTCCGTTACAAGTATTTTTGTTTTGCAGTTTGTGAAAAAATATTATTTTGCGGATTTTACAAAAAAAACTTTTATTTTGAATGAATTTTAAACTTCTATAATATTAGATGCACTTTGTGCATCCAAAAGCTCGTTTCAAAAACGTCTAAAATATCCAGTTATTTTGTAATATCCGGCCCAAGCCTAAGCCCACTAACCCAAAACCGAGTCCTAGACCCGACAACCCGACCCGAACCCCCGACCTAAACCCTAAAACACTCGACATGCCTCTCTCTCTCACGTAACCTAACCAAATGAAAAAAAGAAAAGAAAAGAAAGAAGAAGAAGACGATGAGTCGAGAGAGAGATGAGGAAGGAGGAGTGGTGAGCCGCCGCGAAGGAGAGCGAGACGTGGGAGGGTCGCGCACCACGGTGGTGGAGGGTAGCTGGCGAAACCAAACCGGAGTGGTGGTGGTTGCGGGGATCGCATCCGAGAAGATGAAGGGTCGGATCGAGGAGGTTTTGACGTCGGAAAAGGCTGGTGGAACCGGAGAGAGCACCGTGGTGGTCAGAAGAGGTGATGCGACGTCGGAGGGAGGCGAAACCGTGGTGATCGCGGAGGAGACGCCACGATCCGAGGGGTGTGAGGCGCAGAGCGGCGTGATCGCGGCTCGTGGTGGTGTTGCGGCGGTGATCGGCGACTCCGGGGGCGAGGTGGAGACTCGGGAGGTGGCGTCGAGTGGCGGCGAGGGCTTGAACGGAGTCGGAGGAGCTCGCGGTGGCTCGGGTTTTGGGAAAACCCTAGATGGCGGCGGAAGCTTGCGGAGCAAGCTAGGTGGGAAACCTAGGGTTTCAGGTGGCGTGGAGGAGAAAAAAACCGTGGGGCCCACACCTGAAACCGAACCGGAGAAAATCGATGGAGATAACTGGACCGAAGAGAAAACCGAACCGGGTACCGATTCCGAGAAAACCGGGGCAGAAAACCAAACCGGAAAGGAAACCGGGTCAGGAGATCAAACCGGAGGGGTGAACCAAACAGGAGAGATAACCGGATCAGTGAAGCAAACCGGAATAGCTAGACCGGAGGATGGAGTTGCAGTATTCTACGGATCTACCATGCATCAATGTTGAGAAGCCAAAGCGGAAGGTTCCCGGAAGCGGTTCAGAGAAGAACCGGTTGAAGCAGATGAGCCGCTCAGAGCCGCGAAGAATGCACTTGCTTCAAGTGCGGTGAAACCGGAGGGAGTGTCCGACAGACAGAGTCTTCGGGAACCGGTGCTGGAGAGGGAGACCGAGACCCGGGAGACGCAGCTCAGGAGTCTTCCACCTCGGTAAGCTCCTAACTTTCAAAACTTTCCATTTTTGGAACTTTCCTGAAATGGCAGGTTTCCATTTTTAGAAAGTTTCCACTTTGGAAAGTTTCCTTTTTAGGAAGTTCCCTTTTAGGGCAGCTGCTATTTATAGCAGGATTCTATAAATAAAAAGTTTCCTTTTTGGGCAAGATTTCCGGTTTAGAGGACCAACCGTTTTTCCTTTCAGGGTTCATCCTCTTTCGAGGGAGGAGTTGCTTGGGGTAATAGAGGGGAAGGTGTTGGCGAAGGGTAAAGCTTGCGAGATCAGGACACCGCTGAGGTTTCTGCAGAAGTCCCGGAGGTGGGAGTAGAAGTCGTCGACCACGACAGCTATCAGACGATTAGGCCAAGGTGAGGAGTTCTCGTCCCCGTTTCCCTCGTTATCTGTCTAATTTCGTTAGGCTAGGGTTAAAGTATCGGCCAGTGTTAAGCTATATGTCTCGGCATGAATAAGTGTATGTATTATGTATTGTTATGTTATAAAGTCATATACGCCTAAGTGCAATTGTTTGTGGGTCGCTAAGTCGAGCCTAGGAAAGAGAGTCTTGCAAACCTAATTCCTAAGATGAATAGGGTAAAATGACAATTGCTTGAGAATTTCACCAAAAGGCTTAGGTTAGAAATGCATGAAAGTGTGATCTATGATGGATGGTCCCCTCCAGTGGGCGCGGAGCCCACTGTAGGATCGTGAAGCGTGTGGGTGTCTTTCCCCTTGCCTTGGTGTAGTACCGTTGCGGCGGTAGTCGGAGATTGTTTCTATCGGGGGTAGGTGCCACTAGTAGAGGACAATGTTGTCTCCCGTTAGGTGAGTCCTTTGGTGAGGGCAAGAGACTGCGCGGGATGGTACTGTCCCCCGTTAGGTGAGGCTCTTAGCTAAGTCAAGAGACTGCGCGGGATGGTCCGTCAGTTGAGCTACATAAGCAAGAGGACTGGCGGGTTTGAAAAAGAAAGCCCTGAGTCCGGACATAGCGGTTTTTCAGAGAGAATGTAAAAGTCAGTCCGGTCACTGGCCCGGTTGCTGCAGGTTCTGTGGGAGACTGCTTAGGCCATGATTGGATCCGATGATGTGTAAACTAGGGTTGGTTATGGCTGCGAGGGGGAAAGTTGACACCAAGTCTTGAGGTCTGTGTTTTGCTAGGTGTCTAGGAAAAGCACCTTTTCAAGTAGGAGTGTCTAGGAGTCTGAGTCAGTCAAGAATTGTTTTGGCGAAGCCATCTGGATCAGCCTTATTTATGGGGTGGGGTTGTGATGGATGGGAGTAGTACCCGCAGCGGTTGGTAGTTTGTTTACGCGACACACTAGGTGTCTTCCGTGCTTTCTTTAGGGGTTGTGGTCTAGTTCTAGTCTAGCGGGGTTAGGCGGGTGGCGGGTAGCGGGTGAGGCGGAGTCGGGTCCCTCCTCACTGAGTGGCTTGTTTGAAAAGTCACTCACCCCTCTCTTTTCTCCCTTTTTCCTTTTGGTGTTTCTGCAGGTAAAAGTTAGAAGAGAATTTGTTGACCGGTTGGTGATATTAGATAAATATATATCTTCGTATATATTACGTTGTATATCTTCTCCAAAGTTGTAGGGATCTTCTCTTAGCTTAGGGCTTCATCTTGTACTATATATTCATGTTGTTCATATCAATAGAAGTTACGATTTCCTTTAACATTTTTATGGTATCAGAGCTCGATTTGATCCTAATCATATCGACTCTCTCTGTTTCTCGACCTCTCTCTCTGTTCTTGTTTTTCTCTGCCTTTTTGTTCTTCTTTTCTCTCTGTTTTTCGATCTCTTTCTCTCTCTGTTCTTGTTCCTTTCTGTCTTTTTTTTGTTCTTCTTTCCTCTCTGTTTCTCTGCTCTCTCTCCCTTACGATGTCTACTTCATCCTCAACCACTGAAACCTCTCCAATCTTCAACGTCAAGGACCCAAAGAGCACTCTGATCTCTTTGAATATGTCCTCTGTTACCAAGCTAACATCAACAAACTTCATTACATGGAGATTGCAAATCAATTCTCTGCTTGAAGCTCATGATCTTCATGTCTTCCTTACAGAGAATGACACGATACCTCCTGCTGTTCTTACGGATTCTGCTGGTGTCTCTAAACCAAACCCGCAACACATCGCCTGGCAAAGACAAGATAAGTTGCTCTACAGTAATCTCTTAGGGTCTCTCTCCACACCAATCCAACCAATCGTTGCCAGAGCTACCACAACAAAAGAGATTTGGGACATACTTCATCAAACATACGGTAAGCCATCAAGAGGACACATCAAGCAACTTCGTTGTCATATCAAACGCAACACAAAAGGTAACCAATCCGTCAATGATTACATGAGAGGCATTCTTGGGAAAGCGGATCAACTAGCTCTTCTTGGAGCCCCGCTGGACCATGAAGATCTCCTTGACATCATTACGGAAGGACTTGGTGATGATTATAGAGCCATTGTAGAGATGGTCAACGGTAGAGATGTTCCCATCTCCATTGATGAACTTCATGAGAAGCTCATCAATCGTGAAAACACACTTAGTCAGGAAACCACCGATATCTCTGTTTCGATCACAGCAAACAATGCTCAATATCGTCCTCCGCAAAACTCTTTTGGCCGTGGTTCTGGTGCTCAACGTGGTGGTCGGAGCTCCTTTGGTCGTGGTACGGGACGTAGCTATCTTGGTAAGTGCCAAATCTGTGGCGTTCAAGGCCACAGTGCACGCCGTTGTCCGCAATTCACCATTGGCAGTACTTATTCCTCCTCACAGTATCGTGGTAATGCTCCACAATGGCAAGCTCCTCATCTGCCGCTACCTTCCCCTTCTCCATGGCAACCACAGGCTCATCATACCACCTCTACACACCTAAGCCATGCTTCATGGCTCCTTGACAGTGGAGCCTCCTACCATATCGCCACTGACCTGAGCAACATGTCTATGCACTCGCCTTATCAAGGAGGCGAAGATGTTCTGATTGGCAATGGCACTAATCTACAAGTCACTCACACGGGTTCTTCACACTTATCCTCTCATACTCGCTCTCTTGTACTTGATGATGTTCTATGTGTCCCATCTATGAAAAAGAATTTAATATCGGTGAACAAGCTGTGTAAAACTAACAATGTCATGGTTGAAATGTGTCCTTCGACTTTTCAGGTGAAGGATCTCAAGTCGGGAATGCTGGTTCACAAAGGCAAAGCTAGCAATGGTGTCTATGAGTGGCCCGTAGAAGCTTCTGCATCTCCTCCTCTCGCCTTTTCTTGCATTAAAAACTCTCTTTATGATTGGCATTCTAGATTAGGACATCCAAATTATCAAACTCTTCGTCACATGATTTCAAAGTTTTCGCTACCAATTTATCCATTGTCTACTTCTTCTTTCATTTGCAATTCATGTTCAACTAATAAAAGTCATAAGCTTCCGTTTCATATCTCTACTATTCAATCTTCATTACCTCTTGAAATCTTATATTCGGATGTGTGGACTTCTCCTGTTTTGTCTGTTGATGGTTACAAATACTATGTTATATTTGTTGATCACTTCACCAGGTACATATAGTTTTATCCACTGAAACACAAGTCTCAAGTGTCTCAAGTGTTCCAGGCCTTCAAGAAACTTGTGGAAAATCGGTTTAACACTAAAATGAAAATGTTGTACTCAGACAATGGAGGTGAATTTATTGCTCTTCGACAATTTCTCGCCATCAATGGCATAGCACATCTCACTACGCCTCACCATACTCCAGAACATAATGGTCTAGTTGAACGACGACACAGACATATCGTTGAAACTGGTCTTTCTCTGCTACATCACGCAGGCATACCGAACACGTTTTAGTCATATGCGTTCACCGTCGCGGTTTATCTTATCAACAGACTCACCACGCTAAACCTACAGAATGACTCTCCTTATCAACTTTTGTTCAACTCACCACCATATTATAACAAGCTCAAGACATTTGGGTGCTTTTGTTATCCGTGGCTAAAACCGTATGGTCAAAACAAATTCAGTACGAATTCCACACCTTGTCTCTTTCTTGGTTACTCTCTTACTCAAAGTGATTTTCTCTGTCTTGATCTAGCTACGTCCCGTCTTTATGTATCTCGTCATGTTTTGTTTCATGAAACTATCTTTCCCTTTCAAACATTAACCAAACAAAACACTGTTTCTTCCATGTCTGATTCTTCTTCTCCAGGATCTTCGCCGACCACTCTAGCTCCTGTCTTTCATTTGCCGCCTGAACAAGCAACTCCGATGGCTGATTCCTCACCTCATGAAGCTCAAAGTTCATCATCTTCATCATCTCATTCTAGTTTTGAACCTGCTCATTTGTCTGGATCATCATCCTCATCACCAGAATCATCTACAGAAGCATCATCATCCACGCCATTGCCGACCTCAGACACATCACCGGTGGCCAGTTCTTCTGTCTCCGGTACTCTGTTTCGAGACGCAGACTCTGTTTCTCCGGAACACAACTCTGTTTCTCTGGCATCTGATGATGCTCCTCCGGCCACAGCTCTTGTTCCTGTCAACACACATTCAATGACAACAAGAGCCAAAGCAAATATTCACAAGCCAAATCCGAGATATGGACTTGCTGCTATCCTCAAAGAACTTGAACCCGCAAATATCACACAGGCGCTTAAAGATGAAAAATGGAGAAAATCGATGAGTCTTGAATACGATGCTCATAATGTTTATCATACATGGGATCTGGTTGACCGTCGCAATGCCAAAAACATTGTTGGATGCCGTTGGGTTTACAGGATTAAAAGGCTGCCTAATGGTTCGGTTGAGAGATACAAGTCGCGTCTCGTAGCCAAGGGATTTCATCAACGACCTGGATTAGATTACACGGAGACATTCAGTCCCGTGTTTAAGCATGCAACGCTGCGACTTGTTATTGGAACAGCTGTTGGTCGTGGTTGGATTCTCAGACAAATAAACGTAAACAATGTATTTCTTCAAGGTAATCTCTCTGAGGAAGTTTATATGACCCAACCTCCGGGATTTGTTGACAAAGACAAACCTGATCATGTTTGTCGGTTACGTAAAGCGATTTATGGACTCAAACAAGCGCCACGAGCTTGGTATAATGAGCTTCGGAAATTTCTTCTTGAAGTTGGTTTCGTTAACTCATATGGTGACACTACTCTGTTTGTTCTTGGTCACGGTACTATATTTTGGTTTATGTGGATGATATTGTGGTCACTGGCAGCATTCCCTCTGAAGTTTCTAGGATCCTTAAGCTCTTAGCGGATCGGTTTTCATTAAAGGGTCTCGGCAACTTGTCTTATTTTTTGGGTATGGAAGCCACGCGGACTGAGAAAGGATTTCTTCTCACGCAAACAAAGTACATTACCGATCTTCTACAAAAGACTAACATGGCTCATGTGAAGCCTGTTGCCACGCCAATGTCATCCTCTGATACGTTGACTCTCACAGCCGGAGTTGAGCTCTTGGATCTGAAGTCATATAGAGAGATTATTGGCAGCCTGCAATACTTATCTCTTACGCGTCCGGATATTGCATTTGCCGTTAATCGTCTCTCCCAATATATGCATCGCCCTACATCTGTTCATGAAGAAGCCATGAAGTGCGTTCTTCGATACCTCGTTGGGACTGTGGACAAAGGTATCTTCTTCTCGGCGTCAACCACTTTTGATCTTCATGCTTATTCTGATGCAGACTGGGCTGGAAATCGTGATGATTATACGTCTATGGGGGCGTACATTGTCTTTCTTGGAAAGCAACCCATATCCTGGTCATCAACAAAGCAGAGAGGTGTTGCTAAATCCTCATCAGAAGCTGAATATCGTGCGGTCTCAGATGCTGCTTCGGAAGTACAATGGGTTATGTCTCTAATGACGGAAATGCATCTTAAATCGGCCTCAACTCCTACTCTTTACTGTGACAACATTGGTGCAACCTATCTCTGTGTCAATCCTGTCTTTCACTCAAGGATGAAACACATTGCGCTTGCCTATCATCATGTTCGGGAACAGGTTCAATCCAACACTCTTCGTGTGGCACATGTAAGCTCCGCAGATCAACTAGCTGACGCACTCACCAAGCCACTATCACGGGGTCGGTTTCACGAGCTTGCTGTCAAGATAGGACTCTCTAACGGGCATCTATCTTGAGGGGGCGTATTAGATAAATATATATATCTTCTGTATATATTACGTTGTATATCTTCTCCTAAGTTGTAGGGATCTTCTCTTAGCTTAGGGCTTCATCTTGTACTATATATTCATGTTGTTCATATCAATAGAAGTTACGGTTTCCTTTAACATCTTTAGGTGAAGTTTGCTCCGGTTTTGGCGATACCATTTGGAGCAGTCCGGTACCTTCGGGTCGGGGTCGTTACATATTTTTTTCGAGCTTTCACATGTTGACACGTTGTCTAATTCAAAGAAAAACGTATAACATCCATATGCTTGGTCTAGATGCTGCGTGTGTGTTAGGAAACGAACCGCACAAATTCATTAGTATGGCTATAAGTTTATTGTAATATCGGAAAACAATGTCATGTCGCCTTCATCAATTAAATTACTGATGTGAGCGTTGCTCAAAGTTTGTATATATTTAGGCAATGAGTTCACTTCATGAGTCAAGAGAAAAAAAAGTATTCAAATGGCTAACATATGGCTTCTCTCATTTCTCTTCTCACTCACTTTTCTTCTTCTCGCCGCCTTCAAACTCTCAAAGCAGCGGTGGCAACATCGACAAATACCTTCTCCTCCTAGTTTTCCGATCATCGGAAACTTACATCAGCTCGGAGAGTTACAGCACCAGTCTCTATGGAATCTCTCAAAGAAGTATGGTCCTGTGATGCTTTTAAATCTTGGAAAAGTTCCAACAGTCATACTTTCTTCCTCTGAAACAGCAAGACAAGCTCTAAGAGACAATGACCTCAACTGTTGTGGCCGTCCTGCATTAGCAGGTACTGTAAATCTCACAAACAGATACATACTAATTGAAGTTTTGAATATTTACTTCTTTTAACTCCTCAGGGGCAAGAGAGCTCTCTTACAACTATCTGGATATGACTTTCTCTATGTGTACTGATTATTGGAAAGAACTAAGGAAACTCTATGCTCAAGAACTCTTTAGCGCGAAACGAATCCACTCGTTCCAACCGATAAAGGATGAGGAAGTCAAGAAAGTGATTGCCTCAATTGCGGAATTAGCTTCCCTTAAAAATCCGGTTAACTTGAACAAGACGTTTCTTGCTTTAACTGTAAACGTGGTATGCAAGGCAGCATTTGGTGTGAGTTTTGAGGGAACCGTGCTCAACAGTGACGCATTCAACAAGTTAGTCCGCGAAGCATTCGAGATGTTAGGAAGCTTCTCTGCCTCAGATTTTATTCCGTATGTCGGATGGATCATCGACCGGTTCACGGGTTTACAAGGACGCAGAAAGAAAAGCGCCCGAGATCTTGATGCCTTCTATGAACAATTGTTTGATTTGCACAAAGATGAAAACGGAAAAGATAATAAAGATTTCGTCGATCTGCTATTGCGGTTGGAGAAAGAAGATACTGTTCTTGGAAATGACAAGCTCACAAGGAACCACATCAAGGCAATCTTCATGGTAAAAAGCCATAAAAAGATATTCGAATCTATTATATATCTAAAAGTCTAACATTTTGTGTTTTAAACATTATTCTAAACAGAACATTCTTCTAGGAGGAATCGATACGTCTGCAATAACAATGACATGGGCAATGGCAGAACTAGCTAGAAACCCTAGAGTGATGAAGAAAGTTCAATCCGAAATCAGAAACCAAATCAAGAACAAAGAAACAATCAGCCACGAAGACACAGATCGGCTCGAGTACTTGAAAATGGTTATCAAAGAGACATGGAGGCTACATCCTCCTGCACCACTTCTCGTTCCAAGAGAAGTAGTGTCGGAGTTTCAAGTCGACGGCTACACTATTCCAGTGAAGACACGACTTCATGTGAATATCTATGCTATTGGGCGCGATTCGAATACTTGGAAAGATCCAGAAATGTTTTACCCAGAGAGGTTTATGGATAGTAACATTGATGCCAAAGGACAAAACTTTGAGCTGTTATCATTTGGAAGTGGTAGAAGAATCTGTCCTGGAATGTATATGGGGACAACAATGGTGGAGTTTGGTCTTGCTAATCTACTGTATCACTTTGATTGGATATTACCACAAGGCATGACGGTCAAAGATATCGACATGGAAGAAGCTCCTGGACTTACTGTTAGCAGGAAAAGTGAACTTCTACTTGTTCCCGTGAAGTATTTAGAATCATGATATCACTTGAATGTAATTATTTCTCAGCTACTTATTTTTCCATGCAATGTCTAAGAGAATTTCCAGTTGCAACGATATTGGTATGTTCTGTGATTTATTTTTCTTTGAAGTCGTTCAAATCCGATTAGATAAGAATGTTGATGTTGTAAACTCGTAAGAAATATATTAAGCTAGTTGTAAACTTGATTATATTTGTGATTTAGTTTCCTTTGATATCGTTCAATCCGATCAGATAAGAATGTTGATGTTGCAATAAGAAATATCTTTAAGAACTCGGGGAACAGTGAATGAAAGTCCCCGGCTCGAAAAATCGGACTGGTGAAGATATATATATGATATGGTGTGGGGGTGAAGGTTTGATGCCCGAATCCTAGTCGGAGTACATTATGGAGTGCACATCACGTATATTGTTTCTGTGTTGGGTTAGAAGCATCTTAGGGATCGGTAGTTCTATAGTTCAAGTAGACAAGCGAGAGAGATTGAGTGTTCCTAGTAAGAACACGTCTAAGGCGATTATAGCCATGTTCGGAAGTCTGCCGCTGCACTCAAACAAGCGGTCAAAAATAATAATAAAATTAAGTTAACTTAAAGGCCAAGTATGTGGAGAGCTTGACGCGGGTGTGATAATTGGAGCCGTTGCGACTTAATTTCTTGACGCTAGAAATAGTAGCGGCATATTTAGAATGAATTGATTTCACACAGCATGTCTTCTCTTTAATCTCAGCGTCTTGTTAGTGCTATATTTGTCGTCGGCATAGTGTATTTTTGTGTCGCCGATCGCTATCGCTGCGGCTTTGAAAAGAACAGGGCTTATATTAACTTGGATACGTATATGGACTTGTGATGTGGGGTTAAATTTTACTCCAATTAAAACCTAGCTGCAAGTGGCACAATAATATTTAGGTATCGAATCCACAAGCAGTTTCACACTAAGTACCAATTGATTTTAGATTAAAGTAAGAATAAAGTATGCAACGGTTAGTTCTAATTTTTATTTAGTTTTATGGTTTAATTATGCAAAACAAAATCTTATTCTATATGCCAATTTACAAAGGATAGATCAATCATGAATATACATCAGACAAATAGATAGTGTTTAACAAGCAAGAAAGATAATAAAATCAACTAGGGGCATAATGCTACAATATAGAACAACACCATGAAGGTAAATCCTCTCTATTTTCGATGTTCATGATCTTATATCTAATCGCCAAGGGACATCGTTTTCTGAACGGTCTTGTAGTAATTAAATATTCACTAATTCGATCAAGGTTGATTGTTCACGATTCTATAAAGATGCTCATTTGTTGCCTATTTAGAAAGGCTCATCAAATATTAGTTCCAGCAATATGTCAAACTTTTGGAATTAGATCTATTCACAAACCATCTTCTTAGGCAAATAGCATTATAGATCAAGCAGAGATGATAACGTTATTGATAAAACCTAATCGATTAAAGATATAACTCAAGCAAGCTATTGAACTTTATATTACCTACCGTCTAAAGTGCAAACTAATCAAACAATATCATGTAAAAACGAAATCATTAAGGACAACAAGCATTCATAATCATCAAGGGAGAGAAGGGAAGATATAAGCGAATTTATGGATGAATGGAAGAAGCATTGAAGATGATGATGGATCTTTGGAGGCTACAAATGGCAAGACCCCAAAGGGTGTTGTCCCTGACTCCAAAGGCACTTATTCAACCCTAAACTAAGCTAACTCTCGGCGAAATTAGATGGAAAAAACAAGCCTTCTAGCTTTCTAGGTCAAAAATTGTAAAACCGAGCCTTAAGGCCTCATAATGTTTGGACTTCGCGTTAAAGGGCCTTCAGTTGAGTTATAGGCTTTAAAAAGCTTGAAATAAATCTACTTCAGTCTGTTGAATGTATGGTTCGAAACTCAAACTCATTGATGATGATGATGGATATTTGGAGGCTACATATGACATGACCCCAAAGGGTGTCGTCCCTGACTCCAAAGGCTCTTATTCAACCCTATACTAAGCCAACTCTCTGTGAAATTTGATGGCAAAAAGAAGTATATATAATATTCTAGCTTTCTAGGTCAAAAAGTGTAAAATCGGGCCTTAAGGCCTCATAATGTTTGGGCTTCCCATCGAAGGGCCTTCAGTTAAGTTTTGGGCTTTAAAAGACTTGGAATAAATTTACTTGAGTTTTTAGAAAGTATGGTTCGAAACTCTAATGGTTTTTGTTTTGTTTTGGTCTTTCTATGCACTCTTCATATGCGAGACAGTTGAACGAGTTTTCAGTAAAACATTGGTATAACTCTTTGTCTACTGCTCCAAAAGAGATTAAACAACTTTGATATGAAAGATAATTTAATTTTCTAGCTGCTGTCCAAATTTCATCAAAATATGTTGAGGACAAGGTCTTCTTCTTGGACGATACTTCTGATGCTCAGAAATTGTCCATAAACTGAGTTTTGAGCTCCATAAAACTCTAAAATGCATTGTTTGACCTGAAATGACTTAAAACACTAAAAGTACATGAAAATACCTCTAATTTTATAAATTTGTGCAAAAATACTAAGAAATCCTACTAAAATATGTAGGAAAAGTTGTAAAATAATGGTGTTATCAACTCTCTCGGAGTTAGCTTCTAGCTCTTCCTCGAGCTGAGAGAACGAAGAATAGAGAAAAGGTTTGAAAACATGAAAACTTACCTAAAATTTCTAAACGTAATGGTGACTTTAACTATCGTGATCCACTAACACCAGATTCAATTTTAGATAGAACCTTCAGTAATCACGACAAGTCTAAGAACGTCCCCAATTCAAAAACGATCAAGAAGAGTGACCCAGGTTCTCATCAACAATCCCTATAATCTAGAAAAAACCAAAATTTACAAGCAAAAGAAAAAGAAAATTTTTCTTAGACTAAATCCTAAATCTAAATTCCAAGGCAAAGACAACAAATCCCCGGCAATGGCACTAAAGAATTGATGTGGAGGCAAGTTTTACCCCAATTAGAATCTAGTTGCAAGTGCACAACATCACAATAATACTTGGGGATCGAATCCACATGGACTAGCATTTCATATTTAGAATACGTAGATTTTAGATTAAGCTAAGAATGAAATATGCAAGGGTTGTTCTGATTTTTATTTGGTTTTAACATTTAATTATGCAAAATGAAATCCTATTCCAATTTACAAAGGATAGATCAATGATGAATATGCATTAGACAAGTACAGAGTGTTTAACAAGCAAGGAAGATAATAAAATCAACTAGGGGGATAATGCTTCAGTATAATACAAAACCACAAAGGTAAATCCTCTCCACTTTCGAGGTTCGGGATCCTATATTTAATCACCAAGGGATTCATCTTTTGAACAACCTTGTAGTAATTAAACATGCATTAATTCGATCAAGGATGATTGTTCACGATTCTTAAAAGATCCGCTTTTGTTGTCTATTTAGAAAGGCTCATCAAATATTAATTCCAGAAATATTTCAAGCTTCTGGAATTAGATCATTCACAAACCAGTTCTGTAGGTGAATAGCATTATAGATCAAGCAGAGATGATAACATTATTGATAAAACCTAATCGATTAAAGATCTAACTCAACCAACCTATTGAAATCTATATTACCTACCGCCTAACAAGCAAACTAAAAAAAAAATATCATGTAAAAACAAAATCATTATGGACAACAAGCATTCATAATCATCAAGGGAGGGAAGAGAAGATATAAGCGAGTTTATGGATGAATGCAAGAAGCATTGATGATGATGATGGATCTTTGGAGGCTACAAATGGCATGACCCCAAAGTGTGTCTGATAGCTTAGGTTTTCACTCAAGAAATCACTGCAAGTATACAGTTAAGCACATTGAAGTGGTTTGGGATCGAATCCATAAGGACCAATGATCACGCGAAAATCAATGAATCAAACACGGGCTAAAGCAAAAAGATGAGAGGTTGTTGTGATGCTAAAATCGAAGCAAGCAAGTAGAAAGCACGAAAAAAAAGACCGGTTGTAAACCATTGAGAAAAACGCTGGGCACAAGGTATTCTCAGGGAATTCAATTCATGATCAATGCCAGGTTAATTAATTGGGAAACAAGATTAAGAACCGTCTAGAACTCAAACATGAAATTAGAACTAACCTACTTCCGTAGCACTTATCCTAGAGACTAACTTTCGTTGAATTTCATATTCTAAACAAGCATTAGATTCGGGTTTGATAAGTTCACAAAGCACAATAACATCAACTTCCGTTGGCTAAGGACACTATGCTCGTTTAATCATAGGTTTAGGCATTCAAGAAGTCACTTTCGGTGTATTGAAAAAACCCTAAGATCAGAAACTAGGTCGCAAATCCAATTTCAGCATTAAACGTAGTAATAAACGAAGATCCAATAAATAATTTCCCCAATCTAACAACCTAACAATGACAAATCATGAACACCCCTAAACCTAACAATGAAACTACTCACTCATGGCAATTGAAACAACACAAGATGAAATAGAGAAAGACATATCGTATTGAAATCAAAGACAAGAGATAAGGGTTCAGAATTCTTCTCAATAGAGTGTGGATTAGAAATCTTTCCCCTAGGGTTATCAAAGCTCAAAGGCTGCTCTAGTAACTCAAAAATAGCATAATAATACAAAGAAATAGAGTCTAGGTGTTTAAATATGTAATATGGATCTTCAATCTTCGATTATGGTTCAAAATAAGTCGGTTTGGTCGCATCGTGAAAAGGATCGATCGATCATAGTGCAGGGATCGATCCCTGTCAATCTGCCAAGATGTTCATTTCTGCGCATTCGTCTTCTCGTTGCCAGCATAACAGATGTTCACAAAAATGGCCATAACTTTTGATTGTATCGTTGAATTTCGTTCAAACCACCTTCAAATTAAAGCTCACTCCTTCAAACCACCTTCACAATTTCAGCTCGATCATACAGTGGGAAGTTTTTCAAACAAGGCCAAACTTCTGACGCTTCAGCATAGTTCTGCATTTCAAATATCCGTTTTTGGCCCAAATTGTTCTGTTTCTCTCCAAAGCAACTTAAAACTTATAAGAACAGTAAAGAACACCAAAAGACTCCAAAAAGAACCAAATACATATTAAAACACTATTTTTCTCGAATAAAACATTAGTAAAAACTCATAAAATACGAATTCATCTAATCCTCAAGACTTGAATCTTTACTTGTTCTCAAGTAAAGAAAACGAAGATTAAGCCAAAAGGAAAAGAAAATTGAAAACAATGGACATTTTCACTTTCAGGAGACCTTACTTTTCACTTAGATTCGCTGACCACATAAACCTGAGGCAGTTAGAACATTCTCCCCAAGAATCTTTGCATGACCTCGCAAGCCCATCCATACTCCAAAATCTGAACCTACAAGACTCGCATTCATGTTATTAACTCTCTACATTCATTCATATAAACGTAAGATTTTTCACCAAAGAACTCTACATCAGGAATAATGGGCTAGGTAATGAAATGGCTTTTAGTGGTACGGCAAAAGTGTTTCGGGATTCACAACTGCGTCAGGATGCAAGACATTATGCAAAATCGTAGGAGAGAAAGAGTATTGTTCACCATGATCCCTAACTACTCAAACAGAAACCACAAACTCAGAATCAAATCAAACATGTGCAATCTCCAGGGCATAAAAAAACTACAAGATAACAAGTAAAAACTGATTTTCTTTCCCGGATATGAAATAAAACATTGATTTTTTTTCTTTTTTGTTTTCTGTTTTCTCTCTTTTTTTTTGTTTTTTTCTTTGAAGTATAAAAAAAAATCTGGGGAAAATCAGCATAACATAAACATTTCAAATTAGCAAAACACCCATACAACAAGAAGAATTTCAACCATAACCATCTTAACATTCTAATCACCCAACACCGTCTAATAGATACTTAGGACCGTGTCTAAACCACCTACAAAGTTCAACCCCACCTAAGTAATCAAGCGGGCCATGTCTATCATATTCTCTTCATTGTTTTTGCACATGTGTGCACATAAGATGAAAAAGAAATGCATGGAGAATCAAATGAGATAGGGTGAAGGCGTGGTGCCAGACTAAAAATGAGTCTGTCACTCAGGATTACCGAAAAAGAGTGGAAGAAAAATGGGGATGTAATCCTGAATGATTGGTTCCAAAACTTATGTTTTTCTTTTTCTTTCGGTGTGATGTTTGAGTCATTTTTATGTTTTTATTGAGTCAGTCTTATGGATTGTTTATGCGTTATGATGTTTTAAAACTATTATCTCTCTGCATTGCACTTTATCTATATTCTCTTTGACCATTTCACTTGAGATTTTAGCGCATGCAAACCAGAACAACTCATGACCAAACTCCCCACCAGAAATCTCTGGAACTCAG
>OVAN01001664.1:0-13278 GCA_900406275.1 Anastatica hierochuntica
ATAGGTACGAGGAGTTTCCAGAGTTGGCATTCAGAGTTGCCTCTCTGAGGGTCTCGTTCACCAGCTTTAGCTACTGCAGGCGCTGCGTGTTCTCTTGGAGCGTATTCGCATGAGCCTCCATCTGCTGTCTCAGAGTCTGAAGTTCTACAATTGTTGCATCGACTCCAGTTGGTGTTTGATCTCTTCAAAGCTGCTCCATCTCTCATAGTCTCTTTTACAAAGTCTCTAGTTGATATTGCATCTCCTCGTATGTGAGATCTACTCGTGCTAGTGTGATGTTTGCTGATTCATGATTGTCTCCAGCCATCGTCACGTTGTTGTTTTTGAAAGATCTCCTCCTTCTAGCGCCAACTGGTTATGACTGATTTTGGTCGTTCTTTGTAGCACTACGGAAGCTGGAGGTCAATGAATGTTTAGTAAAGGTTTTGGAACGTTTGTGCTAAGCTCGAAGATCAAAGATGGCAAAGAATTGCTTGTGTATTATTTTTGGCTTAGAGTTTTTGTGCGTACACGTTTTCCCTTTGAGCTTGGTATATATACATGAGTTTCATGATTATCCCTCCAAGAATTGGATATATCATGAATATCTGTAGAATATATGCATCTTTATCTAGAATACATGTCATTATCTATTAATTTACATAGCGAAAATAAGGGAGAGACAGTGGTCGGCTGGCTTCCGGCTTTCGGCTATGCTTGGTCGTCTAACTTCCGGCTTCTGGCTATGGGACGTCGTCTGGCTTCCTGCTTTTGGGCATTCCCTTGCTTTGTGATCTTACTTCTATACTCTATATAAGTCTGGGGAATTCCCATGACCTAAATTACTCCCAACACTAGCCAAGCCGGAAATAGGTGAGATGTTGTATCTATACATTTCTGTCTCAAGGGCAGCGTTTAGCGAAGTTCTCTTTCGAGAAGAAAGCGGAGAGCAGAAATCGATCTTTTACGTTAGGAAGTCTTTAGGGGATGCGGAAACCCGATATATAATGATAGAGAAGGTGGCCTTAGCGGTGGTGACCGCAGTTCGTAAGCTCCGACCTTACTACCAATCCCATTCCATGATGGTGCTTTCCATGGTCATGCCAAAGCAACGAACAAACGTATCATAGAAGGTCTTAAGAACCGACTGACGTCAAAGAAAGGGAGCTGAGCCTTTGAATTGGAGGGTGTGCTTTGGTCACATAGGACTACTCCACGGCACGGCACACAACAGTCTCCATATTGGGTGGTCTACGGTGTGGAATCCATCATACCTACCGAGGTGTGCGTCCCAACATTTCAGCGGCAGGTCCTCCCATCCGACGAGGCGTTGAAAAACGAGCTGTTGGAAGACAGCCTTGATGCATTAGAAGAGCATCGAGATTTGGCTTTCCTACGTCTCCAAACCTACCACAACCAAGCGGCTAGATACTATAACAAGAACGTCCACCCACACACATTTCAAAAAGGTGATCTCGTGTTACACAGAGTAGTGCAAAATACTTTTGATTATCGAGCAAGGAAGCCCGGAGCCAGCTAGGAAGGACCTTACAACATTGCCCGTGTCATTAAACCTGGGGGCTACTAGTTCATTGGCATGGACGGTGTTGGGAGTAATTTAGGCCATGGGAATTCCCCCTGGCTTAGATGGAGTACAACAGTAAGACCTCAAGGCAGGGGAATGCCCAAAAGCAGGAAGCCAGAAGACATTGCATAGCTGGAAGCCGGAAGTCAGCGGACCACCGCCTTGTATTTATTTTATTATTTAATTTAGTAGATAATGATGTATATTCTGTAGATAATAATATATATTCTGTAGATAATCATGATATATCCGATTCTTGGAGGGATAATCATGAACTCCTTGTATGAATATAAAGCTTAGAGGTTAGGAGTGGGGACACGAAAACTCTAGGCTAAAGAAATCAATACAGATACTTCTTTTCACCATTGTTGATCTCAAAAGCTTAGAACAATTCCTTCAATCTACACACACTAAACATTCATTGACCTCCAGCTTCCGTAACACTTACAAAGAATGACCAAAATCACCCGTAACAGTTGGCGCTATAAAGAGGGGAAGCCTCCTGAAACTGCTACGTGACGATGGCTGGAGACAATCATGAATCAACAAACATCACACCTGGACGAACAAAACATACCCATGAAGAGATGCGATCTCAACTGGAAACTCTGCAAAAAAAGACTAGGAGAGATAGAGCAACTTTGAAGGGATCAAATTCCAATTAGAGTTAACGCCGCAACTGCGGAGCTGCAAATTTTGAGACAGCAGATGGAAACTCATACGAAGACACTCCAGGAGAATGCAGAACGCCTGCAGCAACTGGAGATGGAGAATGAGACCCTCAGAGAGGAAAACTCGACCTTGACGGTTAATGAAGCCATGAACCAGAGGTTCAGGGTCCGTGTGCCCGGATGCCAACTCTGGAGACTCCTCCCACCAATAATTCTGGAAAAAGAGGGAATCCAACAGCAACGGGAGCCTAGGAGAACTAAAATCTTGTTCAAGAGCAAGAAGACCCTATGGATGTAGAGGAGTCGCAGGCCGCAAATCTCGTTCCACAGACGAGGCCAGATGACTGGAACAGATGTTATCCAGCAAGTTTGAGGCGTTGCAATCGGTGATCGAACGACTTCCAGGCTTTGCACCTCCTCTGAGGAAAAGTGCCGTAAGCTCTTACGCGCACACTCCTTTCTCAGATGAGATTGCACTCATCGACACGCCAAAGAAGTTCACCTTCCCATTCATCAAGCCGTACGACGGGACTTCCGACCCGGATAACCACATCACAAAGTTCAAGCAGAGGATGCTCACTGTGACGATCCAAAAGGAGCACAAGGAAGCTGCTATGTGCAAGGGATTTGGTTCCAGCCTAACGGAGACCACTTTGCAATGGTTCATATCGATCCCAACTAGAACCATAGGATCCTTTGCCCACCTGACTGACCTATTTGTTGAGCAATTCGCTAGCAGCAGGGTGACTCCAAAGTCGTCTGATGACGTATATGAGATCAGAAAGCGTAAGGCAGAGCCCCTCCGAAGCTACCTTCATCGCTTTGACAACCAGAAGGTCACAATCCCAAACTGCAGTGTTGCCACCGCAATTTCTACCTTTAAAAGAGGACTTATGCCTGATGGCGATCTATACAAGGAGCTCACGAAATATCAGTGCAGAACGATGGAAGACATGCTCTCCCACGCCCAGACGCAGATCAAGTGGGAAGAAGACCTGCTTGCTAGGCAAGAATCTCGGGTCATGAGGACCGAGAAGATGACCATAGACAACAAACCCTACCAGAGACCTGCCGGAGAAGACGAAACAAAGGGAGCCAAAGGACACAAGCCTCTGGGTAAGCCGAACGGCAGCAGATTCCCGCCAATAAGCACTTGGCCGGATATATCCAACCTGTCTATATAATGCGCGGAGCTGGTAGGAGTCTTCAAGGAGTGGGAGGCCAAGTCAAATGGCCCAAGAAGATGAGATCGCCTGACCATCGCCAGAATTCGAACAAATGGTGCAACTTCCACAATGACCATGGTCACAGAACGGAGGATTTTATATCCTTAAGAATAAAAGTCAACGAGCTGCTCGAGAAGGGACACCTGCGAGAATTTCTCTCTAACAAAACAAAGGAGATGCTTAATAGTCAGGAAGAAGGTGCCCCAGCAGGCCGTCAAGCGCCAGATTTTCCAAGGCACGATAGGGTGATCAATGTCATATCCGGAGGATCAAAGATAAGTGGCATTACACATGCCGCTGCAAAGAAAAGCACAAGGTTTGCGAAAAACAGTCATAGCACTCCAGAAGCCAAGCGTCAGAACCTCAATCAAGAAGTCATAAGCTTCACGGCTGAAGGGCAAGATAGAGTCTTAACTCCACATCATGATGCCTTGGTTGTTTCATTATCTGTGGCGAATTGTTTGGTGAAGAGAGTACTCATCGATAGTGGAAGCTCTACGAACATACTTTTCCTAGGAGCATATACAGACTTGGGTCTAACCTAGGAAGCCTTAACCAAGAAGACCACACCACTGGTGGGCTTCAGCGGAGAAGTCAAGCATACCATTTGAGAGATAGCACTTCCAGTTTGCGCTGGAGGATTCAACTTGTCCACCAAGTTTTCCGTCATAGATTGTCCCTCCGCCTATAATATGATCATAGGCAGACCCTGGAGACATGAGATGAGAGTCGTGCCGTCAACTCTGTACCAAGTACTCAAATTCCCAACTCTGTGGAGAATTAAGGAGATTAAGGGTGACCATGAGAATGCTGGATCGTGCTACCAAACCACTTTAAAGGGAAAGACAACTCCCTTATAGCAATTACATAAACAACTTCCCGCATTGCACACTGAGGAACCGGAGATGGAAAAGCTGGATAACGTACCTTTGATACCTGGAGAACTAGGCAAAAACCTCAAAATAGGGGCAAGATTGCAAGAAGACATAAATCAAAGTCTGATAGACTTCCTAAGGTCCAACGTCGATTGCTTCGCGTGGTCCCACGTGGATATACCAGGGATATACCCAGAAGTCATAGTGCATAAGTTATAAGTGGACCCCACGTACCCAGCAATCAAGCAAAAAAGGAGGAAGTTTGCACCGGAACGAGACGCAATCATCAATGATGTAGTCAAAAACCTCCTTGCAATTGGGTTCATTAAGGAGGTCCACTACCCCGATTAGCTAGCATACGTCGTCGTGGTCCAGAAAAAGAACGGCAAGTGGAGGGTTTGCATAAATTTCACGGATCTAAACAAATCCTGCCCTAAGGATCCTTTCCCTTTGGCCCATATAGACAAGCTGGTGGACACCACAGCCGGACACCAACTGATGAGTTTCATGGATGCCTTCTCTGGATACAATCAAATACTCATGCATTCAGACGACCAAGAAAAGACTTCCTTCATAACTTCTCGTGGAATCTACTGCTACAAGGTGATGCCTTTTGGATTGAAGAATGCGCGATCTACCTATCAGAGGCTAGTCAACACGATGTTCGCAGCCCAAATCGGCAAGACCACGAAAGTCTATATAGACGACATGCTGGTCAAGTCCTTAGAAGCGGAATGCCATATAGCCCACTTGTAGCAAGCCTTCTCTACCTTGAGGAAGTACAATATGAAGCTCAACCCCTCTAAGTGTTCATTTGGAGTGAGCTCTGAGAAATTTTTGGGGTACATAGTTACATACATAGGCATTGAAGAAAGTCCGGAGCAAATCAAGGCGATTCAAGCAATCCTTTCACCCAAGACTCCACAAGATGTCCAAAAGCTTACCGGAAGAATGGTAGCCTTGAGTAGATTCATATCCAGGCTATCCGACAAGTCGCATGCATTCTTTGAAGCCCTTATGTTCACTGAGAAATTTGAGTTGAACCAAGAGGCCGAAGACGCCCTAGTCAAGCTCAAGGAGTATCTCATAACCCCCCTATTCTCTCAAAATTCCAAGATGGAGAGCCACTGCTCATGTACCTGGTTGTTTCAGAGCATGCCGTAAGTGCCGTCTTAGTTAGAGAAGAGAGAAGCAAGCAGAGTTCGGTATACTACGTAAGCAAGTCCCTTCTAGATATTGAGACCCGTTATAATCACTTGGAAAAGGCGACTCTCGCCTTGGTCGTCTCGGCCAGGAAGCTGCATCCTTACTTCCAGGCTCACCCGGTGATAGCCATCACGTCTTTTCCCATTAAATTTTTACTCAGAAGCCAGAAGTATCTGGAAGATTAGCCAAATGGGCAGTGGAATTAGACGAATATGACGTGATCTTCCGCCCTGCCACGACAATCAAATCACATGTCCTGGCGGACTTCGTAGCAGAATTCCCCCCACCAATGGTACCAGGGGCAGAAGAAGAAGTCAGGATCTAGCAGGAAAGTAAAAAGTGAAGAAGAATGGGCACTTTACGTAGATGGGTCGAGCAACATACAAGGAGCGGGAGTAGGGCTCGTGCTCATCTCACCAAGAGGAGAAGTGGTATCAAGAGCAGTAAGGTGCAACTTTAGAGCCACCAACAATGAAAGTGAGTATGAAGCATTAATTGCAGGACTCGCCTTGGAAAAAGACTTGGGAATAGAAAACCTACAGGTTTACAGTGATTCCGAATTGATCGTAAGCCAGACGCAAGGCGACTACCAAGCAAAAGAGACCAGCATGACCAAGTATATGGCCAAAGCCAAGAAGCTTATTGATTCATTCAAAGCATGCAAACTCACACAGATCCCAAGGGAGAAAAATTTGCATGCAGACGCCCTCGCCAACCTGGCCTCTGCCCTAAAAACCATGGAGCCAATTGGCATACCTTTGTTGGTACTCCAATGGCCAGCTACCGACGAAGATGCCGAAGGACCTCAAGTCTCCAACATCGAAGAGGAAGAAACTTGGATGACACCCATTATTTCCTACCTAAAGAATGACGTCCTGCCCAACATAAAGAGTGAATGTCATAAGATCAAAAGGCAAGCGTCCCACTATTGCCTGGTCCATGGAAATCTCTACAGAAGGTCTTTCTCGGGACTTTACTTTAAATGTGTAAAGCCAGAAGACACAGATCTAGTCCTCAAAGAACTACATGAAGGCGAGTGCGGATCTCATTCTAGCGGAAGAAGCTTGGTGCTGAGAGCCAAGAGGGCACACTATTATTGGCCTACAATGGCCCACGACACCCTCTAAATGGCCAAATACTGCACAAATGCCAGAAGCACGCACAAGTATCCAAGCTACCCCCAGAGAACCTCAAATCCGTAAGCTTTCCATGGCCATTCATAAAGTGGGGAATGGACATTGTAGGAAAATTCCCAACAACTCCTGGCCAGCTAGAATACCTTTTGGTAGTTATGGACTACTTCTCTAAGTGGATGGAGGCAGAAGCCTTAAGCAAGATTACAAATGTCCAAATTAAGAGGTTCCTCTGGAAGAACGTGGTAACACGATTCAGAACACCTCAGGAAACAGTTACAAACAATGGCCTACAATTCACAAGCAAAAACTTCAAAAAGTTTTGCGAAGGTTGGGGCATCAAACTAAGTTTTGCAACTCCGAGACATCCACAATCTAATGGGCAAGCCGAATCCACCAACAAGACAATAGTCAATCTCCTGAAGAAGAGGCTGGACGACGCCAAAGGCAACTGGGTCGAAGAACTCCCAGCTACCCTATGGGCATTCGAACTAGCATCAAGACTTCAACAGGGGAAACATCCTTCGCCTTGGTCTACGGAACAGAAAGCTATATCCTCTGCTGAAGTCAGCGTCCCTAAAGTAAGGTCAGAGCTTCTAACTCCAAGAGAGAACGAGGAGCTAATGGCTTTGTCCCTGGATCTCCTTAACGAAAAAAGGGAAGCCGCAAGAATCAGAAACTGGAAGTACCAACAGAAAGTAGCTCGCAACTACAACAAGAAGGTACGAACCTGGACGTTCCAGCAAGGCGAATGGGTACTACGCCGAGTCTTTGACAACACCAGGGAAAAGGCCGCGGGTAAGCTGGCGCCTGGCTGGGAAGAACCATACGAAATCGTAGAAGTCAAAGGAGCAAGGGTATACAAGTTACAAGATAAGTACGGAAACGTACAGCCAAATAGCTGGAATGCGTTATACCTAAAGTCTTACTTCTTTTAAAAGAATGCTCCTAGCCCGGACAACCATACACCAGATACATTTTTCGGTTTTGGACTTTTTAATTTCTTTTTCACCTTTTCTTATGTAAACATGCTACGTCTAAGGAAGGATACCTATCAATAAAATAATTGTTTTCTCACAAAGAAATTCAGTTAAAGCAAGGGGAAAATAAGTTGAATGACTGCTCCTCAATAAAGGAGTAATACAAGCAACGTACCCTTCCAAAACAAAAGCGAAAAGCTAAAAAAAAACTCTACTTGAACAAGGAAAAATACCCGAAAGAAAGCAAGAGACAAACAAATTGCATATTCTGCTTAACAGAGAGTGGCTAACCGGAAAGTTGAGTGCTGATCAGAAAGCAAAATGGCTTAACCTTGCTTACCAGGTCGTAGTAAACGCAAAAGCTATGTGACCTGAGCACGGAGCATCACCTATACCTACTTACCCAGACGTGGGAAGTAGAAGAAAAGTCTGACACTTGGATCTCTTTGCGGGGAAGATCCATACCAGCAAAACCAATAAGACTGATAGTGACTTCACTGCAGGAAGCAGAATGCAACAAAAGCAAACAGCTATTGCCGGGTAGCAGAATGCCTACAAGCTAGTGGTTACCTCCGGGTAGCAGAATGCCAACAAGCTAATGGTTGCTCCGGGTAGCAGAATGCCAACAAGCTAGTGGTTACCTCTGGGTAGCAGAATGCCAACAAGCTAGTGGTAACCTCCGGGTACCAGAATGCCAACAAGCTAGTGGTTAACTCCGGGTAGAATGCCAACAAGCTAATGGTTAGCCCTAAGTAGCAGAATGCCAAAAAGCCAGAAGGTACCTTCGGGTATCAGGAGTCCAAAAATTACTAGTCACCCAAAGTGGTGCAAAAGGCATCTTGGGGACCTAACCATTGTCTAAGGCAAGAAGCAAAACTCCCCAAAAAAAAGAGAGATAATGAGATTATCCCAACCTGGAACTCAAAAAAAAAACTCTCACAAAACACGGCGAAGACTAGAGGCCAAGAAGCTGGAAGTCAAAAGAGCCGGAACATCGATAAAAGACTAGAGGCTACAAGCCCGAAGTAAGAACGATTGAAACGTAAAGGCCAGAGGCTTATAGCCAGAAGCCAATCGATCAAGAAGCCAAGAACAAAAGACTTGTCAAAGCCATACAACATGTTATGGGTGATTTTGGTCATTCTTTGTAGCACTACGGAAGCTGGAGGTCAATGAATGTTTTGCAAAGGGTTTTGAATGTTTGAGCTAAACTTTAGGATCGAGAGATGGCAAAGAATTGCTTGTGTATTGATTTGTGGCTTAGGGTTTTCGTGCGTGCGCGTTTTCCCTTTAAGCTTGGTATTTATACATGAGTTTCATGATTATCTGTAGAATATATGCATATTTATCTAAAATACATATCATTATCTACTAGCTGGAATAACGAAAATAAAGGAGAGGCGGTGGTCGGCTGACTTTCGGCTTCCGGCTATGCTTGGTCGTCTAACTTCTGGCTTCCGGCTATAGGACGTCGTCTGGCTTCCTGCTTCTGGGCATTCCCCTGCTTTGAGGTCTTACTGCTATACTCCATCTAAGTCTGGGGAATTCCCATGACCTAAATTTCTCCCTACAGTTTGCCCATTATTGCGCAGGTTAGATCCGAAGTTGTGCAATAACATGTCTTTCGGGTGGCTTAGGCAGGAAGCCAGAAGTCGCTTGGCCTTTTTAGCTTTGACTTGTGCCGCCTCTACTTTCCATAAGTGTTTGCTTGCTTTTGGTTCAAGTTGTACCAGATAATGAGCATTGCTGCGACGGGAGGTTGTGTGTGGCTCTTTGTCGTCTGGCCTTGGGGCTTCGACTTTTGAACTCTTGCGAACCGCTTGCAGCTTTCAAGGAGGATCATTTTGAAAAAATCCCAGCTATTCGACTTGGTGGAAAGGGAAGCTTATAGTCGTTGGCAAAAATTGATGAAGATTTGAAGAGGGAGAATATAGTCGTTACTCTTCTCGCGAGATTCGCGCCAATGATTAGACGTGCGTGGCTCACTTTGATTTCTCCTCTTTCTTTTAAACCTTCTCTTCTTTCTTCTTTGGCACTTTCACCTCATCTTCTTTCTTTTACTAGAATTCTTGATTCATCTTCTTCCCTTTCTTACCGAAATGCTGCTCTCAGAATCCCTTTCAAGCTTTCGATTTGCGATTCTTAAGGTTAGATTGTCTTCTTCCCTCTTCTTTTTGCTTCTTTTAGGGTAGATTCTTGGAATTGGATTTTAGGATTTCAAATTAACCTTAGCTTTTAGGTCTTTCTTGTCCCGATCAGTTCCTAGACCCAAGATCGAAACTTTCTTGAACCCAGATATGACTAGCTCCGGTGACGAATTTTCTCCGGTGACCTCATCCTCTATTGGGGCTCGTGTTCGGAAGAGGCGTTTAATTAGAACTAGCCCATCTCCTGAGGCTGAGGGGTCTTCCGAGGACACAAAGATCCTAGAGGCCAACCCGTTGCCGTTGCGCTCCGCCGCGGGTCCGGAGCTCATGAAGGTTTGTCATTTCTCAAACGTGAGCTCTGAGCTCTTGGAGGAGTGGAGGCAGAAATACTCCATTGGGGCAGACGTCCACTTGAGACTGCCTGGGCAAGGCAAGAGGGCTTCTGAATGCCAGGAGACGAGATAGCCATGTACGAGGGCTATTTTTAGGCTGGAGTTAGGGGTGTAGTGCCTGCCCTAGTGAGGAAGGTCTCAGAGCACTTTAACATCTGCCCTTCCCAGCTAAACTCACCAAACTGGAGGATTCTCACTGCCATCCAGGTCCTAAACGAGTTCCACGGGCTGGATCTCGGCGTTGATGAGCTCCTTTACTCTTACTATTTTCCCCATGTTCTTCTGGGTGAAGGTAGATATTACTTCCGGCCTCACGCTGGTGCTCCCTTGGTATTGGAGCTAGAGAGGGAAGAGAGGAAAGGGGCGACCTTCACGAAGCACTGGCCCAAAAGTTTATCTTTATGAGAGTCAGGACTTCCCCTGGGTTCTCTACTCTTTGGAGATTCACTGGTAGGCTTAAGATGTTTTTGTTACTTCTGCTTCCAGTTTGGTTATTAACCCTTTTAATCCTTTGCCTTTGCAGAAGCATCTACAGAGAAGTCGGAGGCGGGCAAGGAGAAGGCGGAAGANGAGTATCCCATTCCTTTTGAGCAAGCAAGCATTGAACCAAAGCAGCATACGAGGTTGGCTCCTTGTTTCCTTCTTCCTTTGTTTATTTACTTCCTGCTTATTTCTTGATTGATCTTTTGTCATCTTGCAGGAAACATGTCAGATTCGAGTCTAAGGCGCTGGAGGACTTTAAGAGGGATCAGGCGGCAAGAAAGGCAATGTTGGCGTCTGGGAGCAAGGCTCCGGAAGTGGTGTAGATCTCTGAATCTCCTTCGGCTGGGTCCAAGAGAAAAGCGGCCCAGAAGGCTACCGCCTGTAGGAAGAAGCAGAGAGGTCCTCCAGCCAAGCAACCTTCCTCCTCCATCGGTAATCTTGATGGTGCCCTAGCTTACTTGCAGGAATCTGTCTTCCCTGATCTTCCTTCTGACCCCCTAGCTCCGGTGATTTAGGAGCTTATCAAGGTACTTGGCATGCCTTTGGCATATGGCTACTACTTGATTGTCTCATTTTTTTGGCTAACCTTCTTTCTTTTGTTGCTCAGCTTGTGGCTTCTCTCTTCCATGCCAAGGACCAGGTCGGCACTGAGGAGATCGCTGCAGGAAGGGCTCGGATGGAGGATTACCTTGCCAAGCTGAAGGCGGAGAAAGACAGGTCGGCTGGCTTGGAGAAGGAGCTGAAGGAGATGAAGGGTCTGCTCCGAGGGCTGGAGCCAGAGAAAGAGAAGGCGGGAGAGAAGGTCCTCAGCTTGACCGAGGAGAAGGCGAAGCTGGAAGAGGAGTTGGGCAACCAGGACGCCCGGGTGGCCACCTTTACGAACGAGATGTCCATGGTCGTCAATGATGCCAGGAGGGGCGCTGGCAAATGGTTCAGGACTACCTTAAGGGTGAGGGTAAGTCTTGGAACTTGTAGGAGGAGTTTGAGAATTATAAGCCGGTGGCAATTGCGGAGGTAAAGGAAAATGGACTCGAAGCTCCCACCTTTGAAGATGAACCAGAAATTCCTCCTACCTTGGCTCCTACTCCTCCAGCTGCCTCTGAACCAAATGTTGAGAAGTCTGCTTCTCCTGATCCTCCAGCTGTCTAGCCTCCAGACCCAGAATCAAGTAACAGGTTGCTCTCCCCTTGTGGGATTATATTTTTTTGTTGATGGTGTGCCCCTGCGTGGGCTTACTCTTGCCCCTTGTGTGCTCTGTAATGACTTTATAGCCTTAGTGGCCTTGACTCTTGGTTGGCCTTCTTGGCCTTATTTCCGTTTTGCCCTTCGAGGCTTTAGAACTTATCTTTTGGCCCCTCGTGGCTTTTTATGAATATTTATTTTAGCTCTCTGTTGTCTTTTTGCCTTAGCAAGCTTTTGACTTAGATTCAGAGATGATGCCTAGGTGGGCTTCTCATCATTAGCACTTTGGTCGGCTGGCTATTGGCCATGAGCGTTTAGCCTCTTTTCCTCGGTCGGATGGCTTCTAGCTTTAAGATTTTAACCTGTTTGCCCTGGGCAGCTGGCTTCTAGCTTTGAGCTTCTAGCCTTTGTGCCTTGATCGACTAGCTTTTGGTTTTGAACCTCTAACCTCTGTCGATATTCCAGCTATTTGACTTCTGGCGTATTGCCTCTAGTCTTTGCCGTGTTTTACAAGAGTTCTTGAGTTCCAAGTTGGGATAATCTCATTATCACTCTTTTTTTGTTTGAGGGAGCTCTGCTTCTTTTCCTTAGACAATTTTTAGGTTCCCCAGACGCGTTTTTAGCCTCTTGATACCCGGAGGTATCTCTTGGCTTGTTGGCATTCTATTACCCGGAGGTAACCACTAGCTTGGGTTTTTGGCCTTTCGATACCCGAAGGTATCTTCTGGCTCTTTGGCGTTCTGTTACCCGGAGGTAACCACTAGCTTGGTTTTTTGGTCTTTTGATACCCGGAGGTATCTTCTGGCTCNCCACTAGCTTGGGTTTTTGGCCTTTTGATACCAGAAGGTATCTTCTGGCTCTTTGGCGTACAGCTATCCGGAAATAGCTGATTTTGCTTTGCTGTACTCTGCTTCCTGTAGTGAAGCCACTCTCAGTCTTATTGGTTTTGCTGGTATGAACCTCCCCCGCAAAGGGGTCCAAGTGCCAGACTTTTCTTCTACCTCCCACGTCTAGGTAAGTAGGTATGGGCGTGGTAAACAAGGTTAAGCTTGTTTTTGCTTTCTGCTCAGCGCTCTGCTTTCCAGTTAGCCACTCTCTGTTAAGCATAATAAGCCTTTTGTCTCTTGCTTTCTTTCGGGTATTTTCCCTTGTTCAAGCAGAGTTTCTTTCTCTTTTTTTTGAGCTTTTTGCTTTTGCTTTGGAAGGGTACGTTGTTTACGTTACTCCTTTATTGAGGAGTAATCATTCAACTTATTTGCCCCTTGCTCTTTGCTTTAGAAGGCTACATTGTTTATGTTACTCCTTTATTAAGAAATAATCATTCAACTTATTTGGTCCTTGCTCTTTGCTTTGGAATGCTATGTTGTTTATGTTACTCCTTTATTGAGGAATAATCATTCAACTTATTTGCCCCTTGCT
>OVAN01001664.1:13309-38977 GCA_900406275.1 Anastatica hierochuntica
CATGATTACATAAAAAGATGTAGAAAAATTGAAAATCCAAAACAGAAAACGTATCTAGGGTTTGGTCGTCCGGGTCAGGGGCGTTGTTCTAGAAGAAATAAGACTTTAGGTGTAACGCATTCCAGCTATTTGGCTGTACATTTCCGTACTTGTCTTGTAACTTGTATGCTCCTGCTCCTTTGACTTCCACGATTTGGTATGGTCCTTCCCAGCCAGGCGCTAATTTTCCCGCAGACTTGTCCCTAGTATTCTCAAAGACTCGGCGCAACACCCATTCTCCTTGTTGGAACGTCCGAGTCCGTACCTTCTTGTTGTAACTGCGGGCTACTTCTTGTTGGTACTTCCAATTTCGGATTCTTGCGGCTTCCCTTTTTTAGTCAAGGAGATCCAGGGACAGAGCCATCAGCTCTTCATTTTCTCTTCGGGGTTAGAAGCTCTGACCTGGCTGTAGGGACTCTGACTTCGGCTGGGGACACTGGCTATGTTTCGTAGACCATGGAGAATGGTGTTTCGCCTGTGGAAGTCTTAATGCTGGTTCGGTATTCCCATAGGGTAGCTGGAAGCTCTTCGACCCAGTTGCCTTTGGCGTCGTCCAACCTCTTTTCCAGAAGGTTGACTACCGTTTTATTGGTGGATTCGGCTTGCCCATTGGATTGCGGATATCGACTCCGTTGTTTTTAGGGCTGAGGTCAGGTTGGCCAGGGCGTCTGCATGCGAGTTTTGTTCTCTTGGGATCTGCGTGAGTTTGAATGCTTTAAACGAATCGACGAGCCTCTTGGCTATGGCCAGGTACTTGGTCATGCTAGCGTCTTTTGCATGGTAATCGTCTTGCGTTTGGCTTACGATCAGTTGGGAATCACTTTAAACTTGTAGGTTTTCTATTCCCAGGTCTTTTGCCAAGATGAGTCCTGAAATTAACGCTTCATACTCACTTTCATTATTGGTGGCTTTGAAGTTGCATCTTACTGCTCTTGATACCACTTCTCCTCTTGGTGAGATGAGCACGAGGCCTACGCCTGCCCCTCGTATATTGCTGGATCCATCCACATAGAGTTCTCATTCTTCTTCGCCTTTGTTTTCTTGTTGGATCCTGACCTCTTCTTCTGCCCCTGGTATCAACGGCGAGGAGAATTTTGCTATGAAGTCAGCCAGGACCTGTGATTTGATTGTCGTGGCAGGGTGGAAGATCACATTATACTCACTAAGTTCCACTGCCCACTTGGCCAGTCTTCCGGATACCTCTGGCTTGTGGAGTACGGATTTGATAGGGAAGGACGTGACGACTATCAATGGATGAGCCTGGAAGTAGGGGCGCAGCTTCCTGGCCGAGACGACCAAGGCGAGAGCCAGTTTCTCCAGGTGGTTATAGCGGGTCTCAGTGTCCAGAAGAGATTTACTCACGTAGTACACTGGATGCTGCTTACTTTCTTCTTCTCTGACCAAGACGGTACTCGCGGTGTGCTCTGAGTTGGCCAGGTACAGGAGCAGAGGCTCTTCGTCTTGGGATTTGGAGAGAAGAGGTGGTGTTGTGAGATATTCCTTGAGTCTGACTAGGGCGTCTTCGGCCTCTTGGTTCCATTCATATTTCCATGTGAACTTAAGGGCTTCAAAGAATGCATGCAACTTGTCGGACAACCTGGATATGAATCTTCTCAAGCTGCCATTCTTCCAGTGAGCTTCTGGACGTCTCGTGGAGTCTTAGGCGAAGGGATCGCTTGGATCGCTCTTATTTGCTCTGGGTTCGCTTCAATGCCCCTGTATGTGCCTATGTACCCCAAAAATTTTCCGGAGCTCACTCCGAATAAGCACTTAGAGGGGTTGAGCTTCATGTTATACTTCCTCAAGGTAGAGAAGGCTTGCTGCAGGTGGGCTATGTGGTCTTCCGCGGCTAAGGACTNTGTCTAAGGACTTGACCAGCATGTCCTCTATATAGACTTCCATGGTCTCGCCGATTTGGTCTGCGAACATCATGTTGACTAGCCTCTGATAAGTGGATCCTGCATTCTTCAGCCCAAAAAGCATTACCTTGTAGCAATAGATTCCGCGAGAAGTCATGAAGGATGTTTTTTCCTGGTCGTCCGGGTGCATAAGTATATGATTGTACCCGGAAAAGGCATCCATGAAGCTCATTAGCCGGTGTCCAGTTGTGGCATCGACCAACTTATCTATGTGAGGTAGTGGAAAAGGGTCCTTGGGGCAAGATTTGATTAGATCCGTGAAGTCTATGCAGACCCGCCATTTGCCGTTTTTCTTCCGAACCACGACGACGTTTGCTAACCAATCCGGGTAGTGGACCTCTCTAATGAACCCAGCCGCCAGGAGGTTCTTGACTTCATTGTTGATGATTTGGTCTCGTTCAGGCGCGAACTTCCTCCTTTTTTGCTTGACTGTGGGGGTATGATGGATCCACTTGCAGCTTGTGGACTATGACTTCAGGGTCTATTCCTGGCATATCCACGTAGGACCAGGTGAGGCAGTCTGCGTTGGATCTGAGAAAGTCTATCAGCCTTTGGCGTATGCCTTCCTATAATCTTGCCCCTATTCTGAGGTTCCTGCCCTGTTCTTCGGGTACCAGAGGGATATCGGCCAGCTGTTCCTCTTCTGGCTCTTCAGTATGCAATGCGGGAAGTGGCTTCTATAATTGCTATAACAGAGTCGTCTTTCCCTTCAAGGTGGTCTGGTAGCATGATCGAGCGTTTTCTTTCTCACCCTTAATCTCTTTGATTCCCCATGGGGTTGGAAACTTGAGTACTTGGTGTAAGGTTGATGGCACTGCTCTCATCTTGTGTATCCAGGGTCTGCCCATGATCATGTTGTAGGCGGAGGGACAGTCTATGACAAAAAACTTAGTGGATAAGTTGATTCCCCCGGTGCGCACTGGAAATGCTATTTCTCCAATGGTCTGCTTGACTTCGCCACTGAAGCCTACTAGCGGCGTGGTCCTCTTGATCAAGGCTTCCTGGTTAAGACCCAGGTCCGTGTATGCTCCTAGGAAAAGTACGTTTGTAGAGCTTCCATTTTCGATGAGTACTCTCTTCACCAAATAATTCACCAACGACAAGGAGACAACTAATGCGTCATGATGTGGTGTCAGGATTTCGTCTTGTCCCCCAGCCGTGAAACATATGACTTCATGGCTGAGGTTTTGGCGCTTGACTTCCAGGGTGCTATGATTGTTTTTAGCAAGGCTTGTGCTTTTCTTGGCAGCGGCGTGTGTGATGGCACTTATCTCTGAACCCCCACATATGACATTGATCACCCTATTGTGCCTCGGGGAATCAAGTGCTCGGCGGCCGGCTGGGACTCCTTCTTCTTGGTTACCCAGCATCTCCTTAGCCTTGTTGGAAAGGAAATCTCGTAAGTATCCCTTCTTAAGCAGCTCGTTGACTTCTATTCTTAAGGATATAAAATCCTCTGTTCTGTGACCGTGGTCATTGTGGAAGTCGCACCATTTGTTTGGATTTCGGCAGTTATCAGGTGATCTCATCTTCCGGGGCCATTTGATTTGGCCTCTCATCTCTTTCAAGACTCCTACCAGCTCCACGCTCGATATTGACAGGTTGGATACGCCCGACCAGGTATGGACCGGCGGGAATCTATTGTGCCTGGCTTTCCCAGAGGTTTGTGCCCTTTGGCTCCCTTATGTCCATCGTCTCTAGTAGGGCTTGTCATCCCTGGCCGTCTTCTCGGTCCTCATGACCCGATATTTTTGCCTAGCAAGCATATCTTCTTCCTACTTGATCTGCGCCTAGGCCCTGGAGAGCACATCCTCCATCGTTCTGCATTGATACTTGGTGAGCTCCTTGTATAGGTCACCATCAGGCAGAAGTCCTCTCTTGAAGGCAGAAATTGCGGTGGCAACACTACAGTTTGGGATGGTGACTTTCTTATTGTTGAAGCGGTAAAGGTAGCTCCTGAGCGGCTCTGCCTTACGCTGCCTGATCTCATAAAGGTCACCAGAGGACTTGGGAGTCACTCTGCTGCTAGCAAATTGCTCCACAAACAGATCAGTCAGATGNAGTCCCTGTCAGGCTAGATCTGAACCCCTTGCACATGGCGGCTTCTTTATGCTCCTTTTGGATTGCCACAGTAAGCACCTTCTGCTTGTACTGCACCATGTGATTGTCCGGGTCAGAAGTCCCGTCGTACGGCCTGACGAATGGGAAGGTAAACTTCTTGGGCATATCGGTGAGGGCGATCTCCTCTGAGAAGGGAGTGTCCGCGTAGGAGCTCATGGCACTTTCCCCAGGGGAGGTGAGAAACCCGGAAGTCGCTCGATCACCGACTGCAACGCCTCAAATTTGCTGGAGAATATCTGCTCCAGTCGTCTGGCTTCATCAGAGAGTGGGGCGAGGCCTGCGGCTCTTCTGTATCCATCAGGTCTTCTTGCTCTTGAGCAAGGTTTCGGTCATCTTGGGTCCACGCTGCTGCTGGGTTTTCTCCCTCTCCCAGGTTATTAGTACGAGGAGTTTCTAGAGTTGGCATACGGGGTACCTGGACCCTGAACCTGTAATTTGTGGCTTGATTCGCCGTCAGAGCTGAGTTTGCCTCTCTGAGGGTCTCATTCTCCATCTATAGCTGCTGCAGGCGTTGCGTGTTCTCTTGGAGCGTTTTGGCATTAGCCTCCATCTGCTGCCTCAAGGTCTAAAGCTCTGCAGCTGTTGCGTCAGATCCAGTTGGAGTCTGATCTCTTTGAAGCTACTCCATCTCTCCCAGTCTCTTTTGCAAAGTCTTTAGTTGAGATCGCATCTCAACGTAGGTGAGCTCTGCTCGTGCTGGTGTGATGTTTACTGATTCATGATTGTCTCCAACCATCGTCACGTAGTTGTTCTTGAAATCTCCCCTCCTTCTAGCGTCAACTGTTATGGGTGATTTTGGTCGTTCTATGTAGCACTACGGAAGCTGGAGGTCAATGAATGTTTTGCAAAGGGTTTTGAATGTTTGAGCTGAGCTTTAGGATCAAGAGATGACAAAGAATTGCTTGTGTATTGCTTTGTGGCTTAGGGTTTTCATGCGTGCACGTTTTCCCTTTAAGCTTGGTATTTATACATGAGTTTCATGATTATCCCTCCAAGAATTGGATACATCATGATTATCTGTAGAATATATGCATATTTATCTAAAATACATGTCATTATCTACTAGTTGGAATAGCGAAAATAAAGGAGACGCGGTGGTCGGCTGGCTTCTGGCTTCCGGCTATAGGACGTCGTCTAGCTTCCTGCTTCTGGGCATTCCCCTGCTTTGAGGTCTTACTGCTGTACTCCATCTAAGTCTGGGGAATTCCCATGACCTAAATTACTCCCAACACAACGGATGCCATCTTTAAATCCTAGCCAAGAGTCTATTAAGGCAGAAAGGCAAAAGAGGATTAGAGAAACAAAGAACATTCATAAAAAGGCCACGAAGGGCCAAAGCATGAGTCTTAAGCCCCGAAGGGAAAACCAAAGCAAGGCCAGGAAGGCCATAAAAGAGTTAAGGCCACTAAGGCCATGAAAAGTCATTACAAAGCCCACAAAGGGCAGATCTAAGCCCACGCAGGGGCAGAAAGTCAACAAAAAAAAAAGATGATAAAATCCCACGAGGGGAGAGCGACTTGTTTCTTGATTATGGGTCTGGAAGCTAGGCAGCTGGAGGATCAAGAAAAGCAGACTTCTCAACATTTGTCACTGAGTCTGTTGGGGTTCCAGAAGTCATGGCCAGAGGAATTTCTTGTTCATCTTCAAAGGTGGGAGCTTCGAGGCCATTGTCTTCCGCCTCCGCTATCACTACCATCTTGTAATTATCAAACTCGTCCCTCAAGTTCCAAGACTTTTCCTCTCCCTTGAGGTAGTCTCGAACCATCTCCCAACACCCAACGATCTTGGCGTCGTTGACAGCCATAGACATCTCCTCTGTGAAGATTGTTATCCTCGCATCCAGGCTAGTAATCTCTTCCTCCAGCTTCGCCTTCTCCTCGGTCACGGTGAGGACCTTCTCTGCTGCCTTCTCTTTCTCTGATTCCAACCCTCGAAGCAACCTCTTCATCTCCCTGAGCTCCTTCTCCGGACCATCAGACCTATCCTTTTCCGCCTTCAGCTTGGCAAGGTAGTCTTCGACCTAGGCCTTCCCTGCAGAAATCACCTTCGTGGCGATATGATCTTTAACATGGAAGAGCGATGCGGCTAGCTGAAGAGCAAAGAGAAAGAAGGTTAGCCAAAGGAAAAAGAAACAAACGAGAAGCCTGTCAAAAGCCAAGGGCGAACCAATTACCTTGATCATCCCTTTCTGAACATGGTCAAAGATCCCCAGATTGTCAGAACTGGGAGGGCTAGAAGGAAGCTAAGGGAAGACAAAGCTCTGCAGGTGCTCCAGGGCACCATCAAGATCGCCAATAGAGGAGGAGGATTGCTTGGCAGGGATACTCTTCTGCTTCTTGGTGGAAGTTGTAGCCTTCTGAATCCCCTTCCTCTTGGACCCAGCAGAAGGAGACTCTGAGATCTCCACCACTTCCGGAGTTTTGCTCCCGGATTCCAACTTGGCCTTCCTTGCTACCTGAGCCCTTTTGAAATCTTCCAATGCCTTGGACCCGGATCCTGCCATGTTCCCTCCAAAACAATAAGAAGTTAGCCAAGAAGAAATTAGAAAGCAGAGTAAAAAGCAGTAAGCAAACCTCTGATGCTGCTTGGCTCAATGCTTCTTCACTCAACAAGAACGGGATGCTCCTCTCTTCAGCAGAAATATCCAGAGCCTCCTCAACTTTCTCCTTACCTTCCTCTGATTTCTCTGTAGACACCTTTGCAAAAATGAGAGGACAAGAGGGTCAATGCCAAAGCTAGAAGCAATAAAGAGAGAGGCATCCTAGACCTACCAGTAAACTTCCAGAGGGTAGGAAGACCAGACAATGACCTGAATTTCATAAAAACAAACTTCTAGGCCCAATGTTTAGTAAAGGCTGCCCACTTCCTTTCCTCCTTCTCTAGCTCCACGACTAAAGGAGCACCAGCTTGAGGACGAAAGTAGTATCTGCCCTCACCAGGAGGAACATGAGTGAAGTCATAGGAGTAGAGGATTTCATCGACACCCAGATCTAGCCCATGGGAATCATTGAGCACCTGAATGGCTATGAGGATCCTCCAAGAAGGCGGGTTCAGCTGAGAGGGACAAATGTCGAAGTGCTTCGAGACCTTCCTCACCAGAGCCGGAATCATACCCCCTGACTTCAGCCTCGAAGTAGCCTTCGTACATGGCTATCTCATCCCTAGGGCACTCAGAGGCCCTCTCATTCTTCTTAGGCACCCTTAGTTGGGCACTCTCCATGATGGAGTATTGCTGCCGCCAGCCTTCCAAGGTCTCAGAGCTAACGTTAGAAGAAGGACCCACCTTTAAAAGCTCTGGACCCACATCAGAGCGCAAAGGCCGAGGATTAGCTTCAGGGATCTCCATGTCCTCGGAAGATCCTTCAGCCTCAGTAGAAGGGCTTGTCTTGATTTGATGTTTCTTCCAAACATGAGCACCAACTGATGACGAAGCCATAGGGGAAAATTCATCGCCAGAGCTAGTCATTTTAGGCTCAGAGAAATTTCGATCTCAGATCTAGGGTTTGATTGGGGCAAGAGAGCTTAGAAGCTAAGGCTGATTTGGAACCCTAAAGCTATCCTCTGGAATCTACCTTAACAGAAGCAAAGAATCTAGCAAGAAAAGGAAGAATATGAAGATAAAATGCAAGAGAGAAAAGAAAGAAGGATTTAAATGCCAAAGGAAAGAGAAGAAGACCAAGTCTAGCCGCACGCGTCCAATCACGGGCACAGATTTCGTAACGGCAATGGCTATAATCTTCTTCTCAAATCTTTACAAAATCTTCATCAGCGACTACAATTTCCTTCTCTGATCTTCACGAAATCAATGGCTAATATCTTCCAACAAAATAACGGTCCCGGAGAAGTGTTAAAAACTCACTATGTTTGAAATTCAAAGCCCAAAGGTTGGATGCCAAGAGCCAGACGTAACGTCCTGCCACAGTTACGCCCATTACCAAACGTCACTCAAGCTATAAGCAAGCAGACACCTACGGGGAACAAAGGTACCACGCGAGTCACAATTAAAAAGGTCGAGCAACTAATGGCTTCCTGCCTAAGCAATATGGAAAACATATTATTCCATAGCTTCAGATCAAACCTGCACAATAAGGGACAAACTGTTGGGAGTAATTTAGGCCATGGAAATTTCCCTGGCTTAGATGGAGTACAACAGTAAGACCTCAAGGCAGAGGAATGCCCAGAAGCAGGAAGCCTGAAGACATTGCATAGGCGGAAGCCGGAAGTCAGCCGACCACTGCCTTGTATTTATTTTATTATTTAACTTAGTAGATAATGATGTATATTTTGTAGATAATCATGATATATCCGATTCTTGGAGGGATAATCATGAACTCCTTGTATAAATATAAAGCTTAGGGGTTAAGAGTGGGGACACGAAAACCATATGCTAAAGAGATCAATACATATACTTCTTTTCACCATTGTTGATCTCAAAACCTTAGAACAATTCCTTCAATCTACACACACTAAACATTCATTGACCTCCAGCTTCCGTAGTGCTTACAAAGAATGACCAAAATCACCCGTAACAGACGGCAAGCACGAACTTCGTCCCTGGAATTCTGTCAATCTCAAGAAGTACTATTACTGAGGGTGCTTCCAAAAAAAATTTGGTTCCTTGAACCTTCACTTCTATCGTGTAATTGAACTACGACACGACTTGATCCCTCCGGGGTACGTAGGCAACCCGTCTTGGGTACAACTGTTGTATAATAAAAAAATTTTTAGATCACATTCAAATACTGTCTCATGAGTTCACCTACGAGATTGAACGTCGGAGACCTCGCCAGACCACCGACCTAATTGTGCGCTTCTCATAAGTTCCCTGGTGAAACAACACTCGATTGTTGAAGTACAGCTCAGAGTAGCTTCCTTGCAATCGTACGTGAGCTTAAGCACACATAAAAAGAAAGTCAGGCCACGCCTATAAAATGCTTGAATGCTCAAGCGTGGCATGGGGTAAGCCGCTTCAATTTGCACCCAACAGCAAATTTAAACCGAAGCTGTTGCACTTATGTTGTGCTGCCTTTATAGTAGGTCGCCAACAAACTTAAACCGAAGCTTTACAACCACCAACCCGAGCTTGAACCTAGCTTGGTTTGGTGGAATATTAAATGAGGATGTCTCTTGCTCTCTTCTCCCTTCCGATCATAATCCACATAGGACCTCACTGAGGTCTCTTTTCTTTTTTCTCATCGAAACTGTCATAAGCATTATAAGGGGCGCCGAGTGTCAGAATAACATGTTCTTTGTTCGCGCGATGTAAACTGCTAAGGATGACCAGATGATTGTCGCTAAGTCCATATCAAAACATTTTACAGTCCTAGTGATAGGGGAGGTTGGCAATCAGGTGTTACACGAAATGGTAAAAGAAAAAGAACAACGTGCAAAATTCAAATTAGAGAGTTCTTTAGGGCAAAAAAGTTATGGATTAAAACACTCCCAGACATACACAGTACTTATAGGAAAACGCAGGCACGCTTAAAAAAAAACAAAAAGTCGTTACAATTTTTTTTGTTCTAAAGGGCATAGGCGGCCTTTTCGGGGTCTTTGGAGAGCTCGATGGCGGCCTCGGGAGAGATGGCTCGGAGGTTGGACCCAAACTGATCAAGGGTAGGAGCAGGAGGTTCCACAACACCACAATATGGAGCTCTGGAGGGGCTTGTGGCCACCTCAGCAGTTTCCACAGCAAGCGGCACCTCCATTACATATTGCTCCTCCATCGCCACTTTCTTGCTCTCTGGCTCAACAACGATCACCTATTGAGACGTGACCTCTTGTGGATTCACGAAGGTAGAGGCCACAAGGGCAACCAGCATGGAGCCACTGGAGCTATCAGACGGAAGAGACACACAGAGATCCTGCTTAAGATCGAGCTTGACGATGTCCATAGTTTCAAGCTCAACTTTGAAGTCCGCGAGGGCGTTCTCCCATTTCTTCTTATCGGCCTCAAGGACAGAGATGTCCCTCTCCGCTAAGTCCTTTAGCAGCTCAGCACGACTTTGAGCCAGAGATTAGAGAAGCGCATACTTCTGCACGAGCTCCAAGTCTTTGACAGCCCTTTCCACCTTCTCGAATCTGGGCTTGTACTTGGCTGCCGCCTCCTTCTGGACTCCTCTACTAGCTCTTTGGACCTCTCGATCTCTCTGGAGTTTCAGCCTATCAACCTCCTCAGCCTGAGCACTCCGGGCTGATTCGAGCTTCCACCCGAGGTCATTCTTTGCCTTCAGCGTGCTCTCAAGCTCTCCCGGCAACTCGAACTCCTTCTTCTTGGCCTCCTCCTGATAGGCCTCCAGCAATTTTTGCAGCTTAGCTTCACGTTGTATGGCCGCATCCTTGGCGCCTTTTAGCTCCTCCTTGACGGAGGTCAGCATGGAGCATAGAACGAAGTCGATTACCTCAAGCTCTTGACCTTCCTCAGGAGGGCCTTTCAGGAAAACTCCGCGTCAATTTCGCGTTTCATGGCACCGGAGGTCTTCTCCCTCTCAATCTTTAAATTGTAATAGTCCTTGAAGGCGACCTTCCTCACCTTTTCCAGCTGCTCCTCATATCCGAATCTTAGGCGGTTGACAAAGCCCATTTTCTAATGACATAAGAAAAGGCCACATTCATAATAACCCCAACAAAAAGAGAGAGGAGGGGGATCAGGAGCAAGGGCTTCACTTCGGTGTTTTGCCAGCATATGTACTGATAGGTGGAGGACTTGTCGAGGAGCTTCTCGGGGATAAGGTGGTCCCCAGACAAGCAGAAGTACCAATGGAGCATCTCATTCGCCTTGGCGTCATCAGCCAGAGGGACAACCCCAGTAAACCCAAACTCAAAGTCGTATTCCCCGAGCTCAATAACTCGGGCGCCAGATTCCTTGGTTGGACCTTTCCCTTTAGACGCGATGAGGTCGGAGAGTCGTGTGTTTTCATCTCTCAGTGATGACCTTGTCTCCTCAGTTCTCCTCTCCTCAGACCTCCGGTGGTCCGCGTCATCCCTATGGGATAACCTCCTTTCCTCCAACCTCCGCTGGTCAGAGGCCATGGCTTTCCCGAGCTTTTGCTCAGAGGATCCCTTCTCATCCACCCTTGGCTTTTTAGCAGGACCACAAAAGAGGAGCAAGAGGATCTTTTCTTGGATCTAGGGTCTACCAGTTGGCGATCTCTCCCTGTTGAAGAAGGTGGTGGAGCTTCTTTGCATGGCGCATGCTCTTTGTCAGCTCGAGAGGACGTCTTTTTTGTCTCTCCTCTTGTCAGCAACAGACTTGGCTTTCGCCAAAGCAGCGTCCTTCGCAGAAGCAAAAGCATGGATGGTTGGGGCCCCGAAGCTCGAAGGAGGTGGAGGCATCAGCGCTGGGAAGGGAGAGAAGTGTTGATGTCCCCAGCATAAGTAAAGACCTATTGGGGGGGTCTCCGGGGTTACAGTAGTAGTAGAAGGAGCATCTTTCTCCACAGCAGAAGTCTCAGCCCGCGGTTGAGCATCAGTGGCAGCTTTCTTAGCAGCCTCAACCTTCTCTTTCTCGGCTCGCTTGCGGGCTACTTTAGTAGCTCTCTACTCTAAGTTGGAAAGTTGCACAGTGGAACGCACCATCGGGGAAGGAGGTTGGATGCAAAGTGGTGCAGGAGATTGGGTAGGAGGAGAAAATTGGACATACTCCCGAGCAGCTAGGGAAGCAACAACAGCGGCAATGCGAACCCTGAGTGCAGCTAGGTCGTCGCTAACCCACCAGCGTTTCTCGATGGCCTTGAGTGTATCTAGGCCATCGCTCAAGGTCGGGAAAGCCTTTTCTTTTTTGGCAGCTAGGAGAACTGAAACCAAAAAACAAACACAAAAAGGGGAGTTTACAACAAAATCAAACATAGCCAAAGAAGAAGACCTAGACAGGTCGCCTACCAACATCAAAATTCCAGTTCTAGTGGACTGTTCTGGCAAAGAGAGCGGGCATGGAGTTAGAATTGGCATGCACGTAGAAGTATACCTTCTCCCATAAGTCGATTTTGTTATATGGGAGTGTGACAAGTTGGGGATTCCCAGAGACGTAATGAATCCCTGGCTTCTTGTTGATACACTTGAAGGAAGTCAAGCTCTCCAGAAGTTGAACCCTCAACTTGAGGTTGATCTCTGTGACAAGAACAAAGAGACTGACGATGATCCTGATTCCGCTAATGGCCATTTGGTATATGGCGATCTGACATCGGTGATAATAAGCCATTAGGATATGAGGAAGAGGAAACCACAAGCGCATTTCCTGAAGAACGATTTGTAGATGCAGAAATACCAAGGAGGAGGGGTCCAAGGCCTATATTGAGGAGAAGGGAGCAAGAACACAACGTTTTCGGAGACATCGAACTCCTCCCTCAAAGTCTGACGGGATTTTGCGGTGCTCGTGGTCGGAGCAACGACGGGGACATTTGCCGGAGGAGCTACGACCATTGGCACAGCGGGGACAACAACAAGGTGACCTTCCTCTGGGAGATCAACTTCGTCAATAGCGACGACAAGGCCTCCTTCACCCCCAGCCGCATCAGGGTTTGCACAGAAGAAGGGAAGGTCAACAATTTTGTCTTCCAAAAAAGGCCTCTCGCCGAAAGTCCCCGGAGCATCGTCATGTCTGACGATGGAGAGAGGAGAAGGAGACAAGGGTTTTCTCTGGCGCGTAACTAGGTATCCAGAGTCCATGGCAGGAGGAATTAAGGAATTTGATTCACAGAAGAGCAAAGCAACGGAATCGCAAGAGACAAATTGATTCACAAGAGGAAAAAAAGAGAGAAGTGGAAGAGTTAGAGAGAAGAACAAACCTTTTTGATGGAGACAGATGAAACGTTAGTGGAGAAGGGAGGCGTAGAGTTTGGTCTTTAAATGACGCGAGTCTCGAAGGTTACGTGGGAGATGAAAGCAATGGCAGGACCCAAGCAAATCAAATAGGATCCAATCAAATCTTTGCGCAAGCTGACCGAAAAAGAAAATCGAGTTCTCGATGGGAAATTTGTATATTCGAACCATATTATGGATTCCAAACTCATAAATCCAGTCAAAGAGAAATCAATTAAGAATCCAGCTCGCAAGATCCTTAGCTAATTACCTTTAACGAGCTTCGGGGGAGGACTCATGGTGGAGGTGGATTCCATCCAATCCAAACTCGATTCCAATAACCAAAAGATTGAACCAGAAATAGGTAGTGGATCTCAAAAAACCGTAATGAAGAAGAAAATGGAAAAAGTAAAAGAAGAAAGTTATGGGCCTTGGAAGAGAAAAAAGCCCATAACATTGAAAATCAAATCCACTCTCAAGTCAACACACTAAAAGCTAATAAATGACGCATTGAAGACGGTTGATTCGCCGGAGTAAATCCGGTGGCGGTTCGATACAGACATATAAAAAAGAAAGGAGAACGTAGGAGGTGGTTGGACCTGAAGGACAAAAACTACTTTATATTCTTCGAACATTCTCTTGTAATCCAATTATATAATCAATAAAATACCCTTTCTTGTTTAACAATTTTAATACATTTTGATTCTAAGTTCTGAGTTAGATTTTGAGATCCATCGTACAACATTCAACATCTTTTAATGTCAAAAGAAAGTCGTACGTAAGGTATATAATGAACTGGGCTAGACTTAAATATATTCATGTTAATAACAAGACCAGCAAATAAAATATATTAAAATGAGACGCCGTCGTTTCAATCGGATTATTTTTTAGTGATTCCTAAAAAGTTATCGAAGAAACGTTCAAGCAGTGACAGAGAGAATCTCTTGGTCGTTCTTTGCTGTATCCGACGAGGCTCTTCTTCTCCGATTTAGTGATCCCGTGTGGAGAGCCCAGAGATTCTACGGTCTCTCTCTCTCTCTTGAAATTTCGATTACGAAGAAAAAGCAAACAATGATCCTGTTGCAGTCTCATTCAAGGTTTCTTCTTCAGACGCTGTTGACTCGTGCTCAAAAGTGAGTGATCTCGTTTTCAATCTCATCTTCTTTGTAAATGTTCAGCTCCGCTTTCCCGATTGTGGGTTTGATCGATTAATCCATTCTGCTGAAACTGGGTTTTGTAGAATGTCGGAAATTTTCAGTACTTTCTTTAGCTTTTTTTCCCCTCTTTTGTAGATTTCTAAGCTGTTTGGTTTGTATTCTCAGTCTTGATAAAGCAGTGGAGCTAGATTACCAGTGGATCGAGTTTGATGATGTTCGTTACCATGTTCAGGTAAAAAGTCATTAATTACAACTTGTTTGATTTAACACTTAGATTTGTCTGAGATCAATTTGATTTTTGTTCAAGTTTATCTGATATCTTGAATGTGTTTGATAGGTGACAATGAAGAATCCAAACATCTTGTTGCTTTCGGTTTCCTTACCAAACCCACCACCTGAAGCTATGTCCTTTGATGGGCTTCCACTGGGAGCTATAGAAGCCATTAAAACTGCTTACGGGACAGGTTTTCAAATACTCGATCCTCCAAGAGATGGTTTCAGTCTTACCCTCAAGCTCAATTTCTCTAAAATCCCCTCAGATGAAGGTTCAATGAGTCCTCTATTCACTTAAATTGCGTTGTTTTCCATTTGGAAATGTTATTTTGCTCTCTCATAGAAAGTTTCTATATGTTTTGCAGTGTACAGAAACTCGTTATTAACGAAGCTTGCTTCCATAAGAGAAGTGGTGATGGGTGCGCCGTTAAAAATCATTTTCAAGCATTTAGCTTCAAGGACGGTTGCTCCTGAGCTGGATAGGCTTGTAGCAATTATGCATAGACCTAACGAGACGTTTTTCCTCGTGCCTCAGGTATAGGACTTTTCATATTTAACCATTGATGTAGACTCTAACGACTTGAAAAATTTAGTGATAGAGGTTTAATTGTGAATCACAGGCGGATAGAGTCACTGTGGCCTTTCCTATGAGGTTCAAAGACACTGTCGATACAATTTTAGCGACTTCTTTTCTAAAGGTAACAAAATGATCAAAGCTATAATGTTCAAACAGATTTTGATTTCTGTAACTACCGGAAATTAAATTCTACTTATAATATAGGAATTTGTAGAGGCGAGGCGTGCTGCTGCGCTAAGTAGTGCTCCTTCATGTATGTGGTCTGCAACCGCACCTCAGGAGTTGGAAGGAGCTCCTACAGAAACACTATCTCCTAATGCCGGTTTTGTAACTTTTGGTATGATCTCTCTACAATATTATTCTGTTTTATATCTCAAGCTGCATTAATAGTACCAGTCTGAAAGAGAAAAAAAAACTAAACTTTTAGATTATCGATATAATGCAGTCGTTTTTCCACGGCATGTGGAGGGGAAAAAGCTTGATCGTACTGTTTGGAATTTGTCAACCTTTCATGCTTATGTTAGTTACCACGTTAAGGTTAATCTTTCTTTCATATTCACCACATTCTAGAACTTAATTTCTCTCCCCCACTCTCTTGTAAAAACAGAGCTTTTATTGTTGTTGTCACATTATAGTGTTCAGAAGGATTTATGCATACCAGGATGCGGCGTCGTGTGGAATCTATGATTCAGGTACAATACTAAATTGCGCTCTGTTTCTTGGTCTTTTTCTTCAAACTGCTTAACTAGTTTACCAGTACCTTCTACGTGAAAATGAGTTCTGCAGTTTGCTATTAGTAACAAAAATTGCGTTGTCGCAGGCTCTGGATCAAGCTAAGCCACTGGAGAAAACAAGATCGATGAACAATAAGTCATTTAAACGGCTAGTAAGTTGCGGAAATCATGTTTTCTGCAAAGAGTTTTCTTTTATGTTTGGTTTTGAATTTGAGCTTTGTTTCTTCTTCCTCACAGGGACTTAACAATGCCAATCATACAAACTCGAGGTAATTCAATCTCTCACGAAGCAATTTTGTAAGATCTTAGTAGCTGAGACGTTTTTTTGTTCTTACTGAATTCAGTGATGTGATTATTATTATTACTATTTGTGTTTCAGTTTTCAGATTTGATTTTATTACAATTCTTTCAGATATTCTTCTTTTACATCCGACCCTGACCCGGGTAGATATTTGACCAATTGTATAATGTTAAAAACAGTTAGAAATTCAACAAGGTGAACCTTTGTCTGAACATGGTGTAGAGAGATTGTATTGTATTGATAGGAATGGAAACGTATTACATTTATACAAGAGATGTTTCTAAGAATAAGGGATCTATACTTAGCTAGAGAATATATTTAACGATATAGGAGAATCATATCTTAACTACTCTAATACGTTCCCTCAAGATGGATCAAGCGAAACGAGACCAATCTTGATACACTACAGTTTGAGCATAGCGCGAAATAGAGGCTTTGTCAAAGCATCGGCCAATTGATCTGCTAAAGAAGCATGTGTAACACGTAGGGAACCAGACTGCACCATATCACCAATAACATGATAATCAACTGCTACATGTTTCATCCTTGAGTGAAAAACTGGATTTGCAAATAAATATGTTGCACCGATATTATCACAGTAGATCACTGGAGGTTCTGTTGTAGTAAAACCAAGTTCTCGAAGCAAAGAAAGCACCCATTCAACTTCTGATGTTGTGTCCGACACCGACTTATACTCAGCTTCAATAGACGAACGAACCACTTTCTTTTGTTTCTTATACAACCAGGCGACTAAGTGCTTGCCAATATAGACCAAATAAGCTCCCTTAGACATGTAATCATTTTTGTCTCTAACCCAATCTGCATCAGAGAATGCATGGACTCGAAAAGGATTAGAAGCAGAGAAGAAGATGCCCATTTTCTTAGTACCACAGAGATATCGTAGAATTCTCTTTGCAGCTAGCCAATGGTCTTCACACGGTTGATGCATATATTGTAACAACTTGTTTACGGCGAAGACTATGTCCGGGCGAGTGATCAACAAATACTGAAGAAATCCAATGACCGAGCGATACTCTGTTGGATCAGGAAGGAGCGGACCAGCCTTAGCAGACAGAGGAGAATCATGCACCATGAGCGTCGAAATAGGTTTTGCCGAAACCATATTAATTTGATGCAATATGTCGTTTATATACTTAGTTTGCGTAAGTGTTATACCAGAAGCATCACGAGCTACTTCAATGCCAAGGAAATAACTCAACTCACCCATATCTATAAGAGAAAAACAAGCAGCAAGAAGGTCAATGAATGCTTGAATGTGGTTGCTTGAATTTCTTGTAACGACTATGTCGTCAACATATATCAAGACAAAAAGAACAACACCAGCCTTTTGTAGAGCAAAAAGAAATGTATCAGCCACCGAATTATAGAATCCACATTCGACAAGGAAAGTACGAAGCACATTATACCAAGCTCGTGGAGCTTGTTTAAGCCCATAAATCGCCTTAACCAACTTTCACACATAATCAGGCTTGTCTTGATCCACAAAACAAGGTGGATGTTCGATATACACATCCTCATCAAGATAGCCCTGCAAAAAGGCATTGTTGACATTCATCTGCCGTAAAGCCCAACAACGAGCTGTTGCTTGACACACGACAATGTGGATAGTGGGATGCTTAACCACCGGGCTAAAGGTCTCAAAGAAGTCAATGTCAGGCCTCTGATTATATCCTTTGACAACAAGCCTGGATTTAAAACGCTCAATGGAACCATCAGCCCGTCTCTTTATGCGAAAAACCCAGTGGCAACCTACCAAACTGTAACTCGGATCAGGAGGAGTTAAGAACCAAGTACCATGTTCAACCTGAGAATTAATCTCATCACCCATCGAGTTACACCAACGACGATCTTTGAGAGCATGTATATGTCTTAGGCTCAGTATCTGCATCACGAGGAATTGTTATGCTTAATGCATAGCGAGGATTACACTTTGCGATATGGTTCTTTGAGCGAGTGACCATCTGATGTGTATTCCTATGAGGAACCAAAGCTTGTGATTCGAAGGGAACAATGGTTGTTGAATCAACCGTAGAAGAATCAGCGGCGCTGTTGCTAGCAGAGGAAGAAGATTACTCACCAGAGGTTGCTTCTTTCGACATCTCCAACATTGCAGGAATCGGAGGTGAGGACTGCTCACCAGAGGGCTGCGCACCTGAAACAGGATGTAGAGAAGACAAAAGAGGTGAAACAGAGGGTGAATCAGAAAACAGACTGTTGGAAGAGGAAGATAAAGACGAATCGTAGCTTGAGTTTTGAAAAGGAAAATTGTTTTCGAAAAAACTCAACATGATGTGAGGCATAAATTCTCGACGTTTCTTTACTGAAACAGAGATAAACACTTTGATTTGATGAATAACCTAAAAAAACACAAGGAGAAGATCGAGAATCAAGCTTATGAATAACATATGGTCTTAACCAAGGATAACATAAACAATGAAGCACACGAAGTTTTGAATAGTTTGGTGGTTCTTGAAAAAGAGATTCATATGGATTTCGAAATTGCAAAGAGGAGCTAGGAAGAAGATTAATCAAATATACCGCAGTGGTAAACACAAAAGACCAGAATTCCTGAGGCATATGAGCATGAGATAGAAGAGCTAAGTCGGTTTCAACAATATGGTGATGTTTTAGCTCTGAAATGCCATTATGCTCAAGAGTATGTGGTGGTGATGTTCGATGAGCAACGCCATTCTTTGATAAAAATGGCGTCAAAGCCTTAAATTCACACCATTTTCAGAGTAAAAGGTAACAATTCTAGTTTGAAACTGATTCTCAACACCTTCTTTAAAACATATGAATGTTTCACAAACCTGAGATTTGCGTTTAAGAGGATAAATCCATGTATACCGGGTAAAATGATCCATCAAAACCAGATCATACTTGAAACCATCAAAAGAGAAAATTGGTGATGTCCAAACATCAGAATAAATGATTTCAAGCGGTTTCGAGGATGAGATAGTATTTGTTCCAAAAGAGTGTTTGTGACTTTTACTAATAGAAAAAGAATTGCATAACAAAGAACCTTGAAGTTTACGAGAAAAAGGTAAAGAACACTTGGAGAGAAAACTATTTAAAACATCAAAAGCTGGATGACCAAGGCGAACATGTCATTCAGTCATGGATGTCTTTATTGCAGAAAAACATGAAATTTAGTGGAAGAGGGAACCGAATCCAGTCCCTCATACATCCCGTTTTTAGTAAGTCATGTTTTGAGAAGCGTCCTCGTGGTTAGCTCCCTCACCTGATAAGAGCAATGATAAAATGTAATAAATACATTATTATTAGCACACGTTTGTTTTACGGACGTCAAATTTTTCTCAGTTGGAGGAGCATAAAGCACATTGTTTAAAGTAATGGAACGAGAAGGCAAAGCTAGAGAAGTGGAACCTGTATGTGTTATGGCATGACTCGAACTATCACCAACCACAACAGTTTCATTTCCTTGATATGGCGAATGCAAAGCCAAGTTGTTGAGATCAGAGGTTACATGATGAGACTCTCCACTATCCAGTAACCACGATGGAGGATCGAGAAACTGATGAGGAGAAGCGGACATCGTTGTGTGATGCGCTCTTGGCTGCCATGGTGTCGGATGTGGTGAGTAAGAAGACAGAGCATCCAATGCCACAATACGAAACTGTGTACATCTTTGAGCATTATGTACTTGGACACCACACGCTTGACATTTTCCCAGATACGGTTTGGAGAAACCTTGATTGAACGAAGGACGGTTTCCAAATGATCTACTCTGTTGTTGGTGATCAAACTGCTATCGACAATAAGCAGACTTTTGCTTCTGCATCACTACGTTAGCAGAGACAGGAAGAATCAAACCTGGTTGAGTGATTAGAAGTGCGGCCTCTCTGTTAACGAGTTTATCGCCAAGCTCATCAAGTGTGGGAGGAACATAATGACCATTAACTTGTTCAACAACACCACGATAATGATCATCAAGACCATCAAGGATGTATTCAATTACATCTTCATGGTAGAGTGGCTTGCCGAGCAAAGCTAATTGATCAGCTTTGACTTTGATGGATCGCATATATTCATCGATTGTTTTATGCCCTTTACTCCTCTTCTTAAGGGAGTCGTTGATTTGTTTCATATGGCAACGGGACGGTCAGCCATATGTCGATTGAAGGATGTTCCATGCTTCAAGAGAGGTTTTTGCCATGGAAACAAGAGATTGAAGCGACAGTGAAATAGATCCAAGTAGCGTCGAGAATAACAACTTATCCTGTGACACCAAGCTGTGTATTCCAGATTTGGTGTGGTGAGAGGATTAACCTGCACAGTAGGAGGTGGGATCAAAGAATCATCAGAGATGTATGTCTTTAGATTATGTCCATTAAGAAACAAGGAGACTTGGAGACACCAAATTATGTAGTTTGGGGTTGTGAGGCGAGTCACAGTACTCATATTGATTGAAAGTATTGGGTAAGTCTCGTTTGGATTGACGAGAAGAGTGGATGCTGATGAGGCAGAGGTCGAGTCAAAAGAGGAAGGAGTTTGAGACACCATTGTAAAGATCGTCACAACGTTTTGAAAATAAAAAGGTTTTAGAGATCTAGGGCTCTGATACCATGTAGAAAAATTGTATTGTATTGATATGAACGGGAACGTATTACATTTATACAAGAATATATTTAACCATAGGAGAATCATATCTTAACTACTCTAATACATGGTATTTCAACAACAAAAAAATGATCAAAATTTTTTTTTCTTGGTTGTAAAAAATATGAAGATGGTGAAGGAGCACAAAGGGTTCATGGCTTCTTAGCTTATTTGCTAGGTTTTTTTATTTTGATGTTCTTATAAAATTGACTCTTGTAAAAAAAGTCAACATTTTTAATCAGCACACAACATAAACGTTGAATTATGGCCATGTTCCTTTCGCAGTCGCTGACGACAGCGACCAGCGACAGTGACTAGCGATTGAAACCAGCGATAATATTTTTTGTTCGTTTCATTATTGTTGGCGACTAGCGACTGATCGCTGCGATCAGCCGTTGTATTGTTTGCTTTGCGATCGCTAACGACTAATATAAATTATATATAATTTTAGTTTTAATTTTAATTTTAATTTTAATTTTTGATTTTTATATTTTTTTGTCTTATGTTTAACTTTATTTTTTAAATTTTACTGTTAATATTACTTTTAGTCTAGTTTTTGTCTTAAATTCCATTTTTATTTTTGATGTTAATTCTCAAGACTAATATAATCTTCGTAAATTAATGATATTATACTAATTAAAAGGAGCTGATTTTGAGCCCTCGAGATATCCACATTAGACTTCTTCTCTGCGCTATCCATCTGCCACGTCACCAAGTTTACTTATGTTATTACGCACCTTTCCAGACAACAAATACCTGAACCAAGAATGTCAAGTCTAAATTTCCCCAAAAAACCTAAAAGACCAAACCGTAAGCCTTAAGCTCTTCCCCTTCATCTCCCTTTGCCGCTGTAACCGCCGAAACGTAAACCATCCACTACAACCCTCTGCCATTAAACCTTACCCTCTTGCCTCCTCCATCACTCACGCCACTCTTCCCACCGTTACTCCTCCTCAATTAATTGCCCATGACGCCTCATATGCCTCCTCCACCACCTGATCTACTTCATTCCGGTGGTATAAAGCCAACATATCTCCCACCCCACATCAGTCCATATCTCTCGCAATATAATCTTTGTAACTATGGTATCCATCCATCTTATTCGTATATTATGGGCTTGTTCGTTTGCTGGTCGTTGGCTGCAGCGACCAGCGACATTGACTGGTTTTATGTTCGTTTATCAGTCGCTGAATGAGCGACTAAACGCAGCGACGAAACGCAACGATTAGCGGCGATGATTTTTAATCACTGAAAGTTTTGGCTACTCAAAATTTAAATTCGCGACTAAAAGACCAAAAGACAATATTACCCTTCAGTTTTTTAAAGAATTACAAAAAAACCCTAAAACTCCATCGATCTCTCTCCCTCACGCCTCCAACGATTCCAAAATCAGATCTCACACCTCTCTTTCTTTTTTTTCTCCCATCTCTTGCTCGATCTCTCCTCAAGTTCTTAGTTTTGATCACTTGTTCTCTCGACAACCTCGTCATTGGCCTGTGAGTTTCTTCTTCTCCACTTCGATTCTTTTTTTTGCTCTGCTTCATTAATGGCGAAAAATCTTTCTCTCTGTTTCTAATGGCAGAGGAGCGCCAAGTCAGTCTCTCTCTGGAACTTTATTTGAGTCAATCAGAAATCTCACAAATCTCCGACAAGTGTAAGATAGCGCATACTTTCCTCGGACTTCACTCAAGTTCGAGATTTGTTCATTTTCTACTTGTGGATTGTTTTTTAGCCTATGATTCTTCTCTTATGCAGTTTTTGTGCTTCTGGGTCGAAAATCTCTTATTGTTAAAGGGGTTTTTCTGCAAATCTTCCATTGTTAAAGAGAAGTTAGTGACTTTAAAACAGTAACTTTGATCTTTTGTGATTGAGTGATCATAGGCTCTGGAAATTTAGTAGGTCATGACTCATGCTTTTGATGTTGGGATGGTCTGTTATTTCACATATGAGAAGAAAAGTTCAATTCAAAGTTGTGCTTAATGGGTTTGTTATTTCACATATGGGAAGAAAAGTTCAATTCAAAGTTTGATCGGAATAATGCAAAAAGGAAATACTCTTAATGGGTTTGGCGAGGGAAAAAAAAGGTGTGAACTACCATGGAAATGGTTTGGGTTCATAGTTGTTTTCAGTTTTTAATGTCTAGTGCTAATTGGATATGATCGCTAAATCTATCATTGATCAATCTGTTGTAATAAGCAACTCCTTTCCAGTTGATTTCACCGGTTCCTTCTGAGCTATACATAAAGCAAGAAGTTATAAACAAATATAAATCTTAAAACATTAGCAATGTGAGATTGATTATTTGATATATGATATAGTAATTACCAGGAAATATTCTAGACCATGAAATGGAAAATCTGTATGCATCGAAGTTCAATGTCTGCATCAAATTTATATCTTCCTGATATTGGGATTATCATAACACATTTAACACATATCAAACATATCAAACATAAGTATTATGTTTGGTAATTGTTCGATTTCAGATTGTCTGAATTTAGTTGACTTTTGCACACAAACTGTCTATGCATTATAGTTAACTATGCATATCAAACATTTCAGATTGTCTGAATTAGCCATGTTTGGTATTCACTTTTTTAGGTTCTGGAAACATATTAGTGGCAGAGACTGTAGAATGGCTAATGATGTAAGTTGTGGTCTTTTATTTGATAACACATTATTTTTTTGCTATATTTTTAGCTAATTTTTTCAAGTGATCATATTGTTTATGTGTTTTGAATGATCGTTGTTTATGCTTCATGTGAGTTTAAACATATTAACTTATGGTACTTGTACTTTAGAACTGGACCGATGAAGAGTGTAGGTACTTTTTTCAACTAATGAAAGATGAAAAAAGGGAACACAACAAAGAATGGGTTAAATCAAGTTCCAAAAGACTTCATCATAAAGACATTTGAATAGAAATATGGGTGGAACATACATGGGACAGATTCAAGAACAACTACGGTACTTGTAGAAGAAAATATACCAGCATCAAGAAGTTAACGCATAACCAAAGTGGGATTTGCTATGATGAAATGGGAAGAATCAACATGCCTGAATTTTGGTGGAATGATCAGATAAAGGTTAGTGTCTTTCTTTTCCTAGTTGTTGGTAGCAATTCTTAATGAAGATAGAGTTGTGTATTGTTATTAGTTTTTTGCTCAAGATCAATTGCAAAGGTGCATGTGTTTCCTGTGTTTTGAATAGAAAATATTCTACATAGACCCTACTTCCAATGTAACTTAAATTGATTGTTTCCAACGTACAATTATTAGTTTTTTTCATGAATCATTAAAGCTTTTGCATTTTTTTTAACTGAAATTGACTTGAGATGATGTTGACCTGTTTGGATTTTGAGTTGTGTAGAGTCATATTATCTGCAACTGAATGTGTTTTCTTGATGGCTTTTGATTTGGTTTTTATTGATTCTTGGATTATTTACTCTTAACTGGTGTTGCCTCATAGTATTCTCTTTCTCTCGTTGCAGCTGAGAGAGTGATAAAGATTGCTTTAAGTATGTTAGTCTCCATGAGAGATGTGGAAAATAAGATTTTTGATGAGTATCTGACACTGTACTTGAAAAAGCTTAGAAAATTCTTAGCAAAGCTTGTGTTGTTACCTTAGCTTCTGTTGTTGCAGAAGGTGTTAATTGAAATCAATGATGCGATTATACATGAATTGTGTTTGCATCTTTGGTATTACTTCTTTGTTTGTTACATGTTGGTTTGCGGTATATGTATATACTCATGTTCTGTTTTCTTATGTTCTTATATGAATGGCCCGGAGCTAGGAAATATCAAAACAAATTGGATCCTAACGTTGATATTTTTGAAGAAGAGTTTGGAGCTATTACCGTGACCGGTGCAGAGGGATTGAGTGCTCAACAAGGAGAAACTAATTTGGATTCTAGAATGAGTGGAAACAATGAGGATGAGTTTGATAATGATGAGATTGAGATTGCAGCACCAATGGCAGAGACCCGTAACAAAACTGGAAGTTCAAAATCGAAAAGAAAGCGTAAAGAGGTTGATCCAATTACAGAGACATGTGCAGCACGAAATGTGATTCTTGCTGAGAAACAATCTGATGAGAGAGATGATAGAGCGCGAGAACGAGTACAATATAAAGCATGCATTAAATATCCTCAATGACTTGCCGGGACTAAGAAAGTGGTCACCTTTTCATCGAGCGACGATTGATCTTCTTATAGATGATGAAAAAATCGTCAGGGTTTCTTATTCTTTTCTAGTATTAAGGATCAGATCAGCTACTTAGAGCATAGGACCGGGACAAAGCTGGATGATTGACTTTGTTGCTTATAAGTTGGTTTATAACATTGTTGCTTATGACATTTTTTTGTTTATGACATTGTTGTGTATGACTTTACTGTTTATGAGTTAGTTGTCTTTTATTTGTTTATGACATTGCTGTTTATGACTTTGCTGTGTATGAGTTAGTTGTCTTTTTTTTTGTTTATGACATTATTGCTTATGACTTTGTTGTTCTGTAATAACTTTGCTTGGTTTATGAAACAAATAATAAATAGACAGAGTTGATGATGATGTGGTTTATTTATCATTTTGCAGATCTTTAGAATGATGTGCTTCAATGATGATGATGATGATGAACCTCGCTTGATGAATGCGGTTCCTACCGGGAGGTTGATTCACAGAACAAACAGAGGTGTCAGATGGCGTCATGTTGTTGGGAGACGAGTTTTAATAAAATTTGTAAAGACCTAACTACCGCTCCTAGCCCGCAAGATTAACGGGGTCTAGTTGTAGTATGTGAGGTATCGTCCAAGGATTGAAATGCCTAGGAGAGTTTAAACAAAGATAGTCACTCTAGGGATACTAGTCTAGGGAGCAATCTAGCACGAGGTGTCACAAGTCTCTACTAGATCTATCCTAGAAATTGGGTGATCATGAACAATAGGCATAAAAAGAAAGCAATAAGTAAAGCAAATAGTAAAGGCAATAAGTGAAACGCAAAGTAAATGATTTGAAAGCAATGGAATGAAAGTGGACCTCAAGATAGTGGCTATTGGTTCGGGTTTAATCTAGACAAGTAACGACTTTCTTAAGACTTTATTAGAGGGTTGAAGCTA
>OVAN01001665.1:0-38974 GCA_900406275.1 Anastatica hierochuntica
AATGCTGAGAGTTTTCATGCAGCTTGGGAGAGATTCAGAGAGTATCTTAATTATTGTCCACATCATGGGTTCACAGAACCTCCTCAACATTTTCTACAATGGAGTTCAGGAGAAATATCAGAATGCTATGGACATAACTAGCAATGGTGATTTCAGCACCAAGACTGTGCAGGAAGCTTATCAGTTGGTGAATAACATGGCGAACAGTCAGGCCAATCGCAGATCAGACTATGAGNCAGACTATGAGTGTGGTAGAGGTTTTCTGTCATCAGATGCAAAGAGAATTGATGATCTGCAGTCAAAACTCGATGAGCTAATGAGGAGAGATCAGCAGAGTGTGAACTTTATTGGTGAACAGAATGAAGAACTTGTGCTTCAAGAGCAGAAAATGGGACAGATGTACCAGGAATACATGTCTGAGGAGCTGAATGGTGGAAAGGCAGATGTGAATTACATTGGAGGTCAAGGAAACTTTGGTAACAGAGGTTTCAACCAACAGAATTAGTTCTAGAATAAACCATACAATCAGAATCAGAGTGTCTTCCACTCTGGTTTTTAGAACAAGAATCAAAACAATGGCTTCAGAAACAGTGCCTATCAGCAGAAGCAGTTTGGTCCAGGAGGATTCAAGAATAACTATCAGTCGGGGTATCAGAATCAGAACCAAGGACAGTCTTCTGCATCTTCTCAACATAGTGATCTGAAACAAATTCTCCACCAAGTGCTAGAAAGTGAATGTTTAAATGCCTGAAAGTATCCTGGATGAGCAATTCTTCTTAACCAACGGAAGTTGATGTTTAAGTGAATTTTGAACCTATCAAACCTGTTAGTAATGCATGATTAGAAATCGAGGGTCAACGAAAGTTAGTCTCGAGATTTCTAATGCATAGAGAGTTATTCGTACAGAAGTAGATCAGTTCTAGATTAGAATTTGAGTTCAAGATGATTCGTAACCTTTTCCCTAGTCTATAATTTGAATCAACAATGAATTTTTTCCTGAGAATACCCGATGCCCAACACTTCTTTGATTGTTTTACAACCTCGTCGTTTGCTGCTTGCATTTTTGTGCTCTCTTATTTTCAATTTCTGCATCATAATTAAAGACATCTTTTTAGCTTTAGCCCGCTGTTTCATTCTACCTTCTTCGTGCTACCTTTGGTCTCTTTGGATTCGATCTCGAACCACTACAACGTACATCTGTGCGCTTGCAGAGACCTAATGTAATAGCTTATGTTCTTGTAGTAAGACAATTTTGTAGTTTTGGCTTGTCATCATTCTTTTGTAAAGAATATTCTGACGATGTAATAAAATCCATGGGCTCCTTCACCTTTTATTTATCTAATACCAGAGCTTGTCACCATGGCTTTTTATCACATCTTACTTGGCTTCTACTCCTTTGACCCATTTCCTGCCTTAGCCTTGGCTTTAGGCTATGGGAGTCTGAGCTTGCTTCCGAGGTAGTCGTCGTCTTCGAATGCAAGATATGGATACCTTTTTGTGACCTTTCCTGGTCATCTCAAGGGTCCATTAGCAAACACCTTATTGCAAGTAGGTCATTTCCACCAGTAGAAGCAATGACCATTCTCGCTACTTCTTCAAGTGGCGAAAGTCTGGATACCCTCGATGGCTTTTTAGTGAAAGCCCACCGGGATCAGCGATCGTCATCTTGATTCGTACGCACCGGTTTTGTCTAAAATCGTATTTTACCCTCGTGGGTTCTTTACGGGTGTTGAACTCCTTTCAGATTTTTGCCCCTTTGAGCTTGTCTTTAGATTGTTTGATTTCGAAACCCTTGTGAGTTAGAGCCTCGAAATCTTGAACCTTAGCAAACCGCTTAGGCTTTCATCTCATCACCTTCTTGGTTTCTTTTTGCTGCTTTTCACTCCTTCGGCCTTCTTATTGTTCGGTCATCTTCTTAGTCTATTATTCTGATAGACATGCTCTATCGAGGAGACGCCGATTCAACATTATGACCTTGGTGAATCACAGCAAAGGCCTTAGCAATGGATGAATTTACGCTGGTTGCACTAGATTATATCTATACTCCTTTCTGAGGGCATAGATTGCGGACTCTTTATCCGTCTTTTTTGATATCTAATCATGTCAGCTCCATGGCAGAGGTTAGCTCATTGTGTTTTCCTTGGAGTTCTAGGGCTTTCTTGCTCTCTGGACATGACATCCGAATTTATGGGGCTCTCAGCCTCGGTTGGCCGGAGCGCTCTGGTCTGTTGGTTCTGGCTGCTCTATTGGGGCCTAGACATCCATAGCTTTGGTAGGTCCACAATCTTTCGTTGTTGAACCTGCATTTAAAGAAAAAGGTGAGGCACATGGCCCTTGGTGGACCATGGTCTCTTGGACATTAGACTTACAAATTTTTGTATTTGATGTCTAAGCCCAGGGGCACATGGCCTGGAGAACCATGGTTCCATGGTGGTCTTAACCATGAGTTGGGGCCTCAAGCCCTTGGTGAGCCAAGGTCCCCTGCTAACTTCACGTCGTATGAGTCGCGATCTCATAAGCGTTTAGTTAATAGGCCTTGGTCTCGATTGGGATCCATGTTTCAATACATGAGATCGGTGGGTACACCTGCCTCTGGGCACAAGGCCTCTTTGGATATTTAGTCCCTCGGTCGAAGCCTTATTGACACCGTGTGTCAGAGTTTTGCTAGTTTTATTGTGACCGATCGGTTTTAAGTTTTTCTATGAGCCGCATACTAGGATGGACAGAGGTGCACATATCCATTAGTTTTGCTAACTCATAGTTTTGATGCAATGCATCTAACATATTTAGGGTCTAGCCCGCATTTCGCCACAGCCTTTCGACCATGGTTTTTGGGGGACTCGTCTGCATTCCACCATGACCTTTTGGCCATGGTTTTTAGGATATGGTCTGCATTCGATGACCATAGTTAGGAGCCCAACCGCATTCCGCCATGACCTTTCGGCCATGGTTTTTAGGAACTCGTCCACATTCTATGGATTTGTGTTTTTGGCACAAAGCCTTGATAGATTCCTAAGGAGTTTTTTTAATGATGTTATATCTTTTTGTCTCCAAAGGAAATCGTTTTTCTTTTTTTTCCAGAATGTATTTTAAGACCCGCAGTTTCTTTCGTCAAAGAATAACGAAAATTTTATTACATAATTGAATTCTAAGAAAAAACGATGGTCATCTCATTGCTAAGAAGGGATTTCAAGGCTTACGCCAAGGCCTTCTTGCCTAAAATAGATATTCCAGTTGTGGATGGCATTCCAGCTGTTTTGTTATTTCGTACCCCCGTGCTCCCGCCAGGCTCGTCTCTTGCTTGTGGCCTTGCCCCCCTTATCGGTGTGCGGCAATAGTCTTTGAGGGATGCTTCCTTCGTGAAACGCCTCGACAGAGATCTCCATGGTGGTAGCCATCGAGCGGGGTTTCGGAGCAATGACTCCGAGGGTCGTCTGGTAGCATGAACGAGCCTGCTCCTGATCTCCTCTGATTTCCCTTATTCCCCAAGGTGTTGGGAATTTTAAGGATTGATGCAGAGTTGATGAAATTGCCTTCATATCATGTATCCATGGACTCCTCATTATTGCATTGTACGCTGAGGAGCAATCTATAATGAGGAACTTGGTCCTTTGGTTGACAACTCCAGCGTACACCGGTAGGGTTATTTCTCCCATGGTGGACTAAAGAAGTGGACTTTCTGGTGACTTCTTCTTCGCTTCGTCCCAAACCTTCAAAGGCGTTGGTGAAGATGATGTTAGTTTAGCTACCATTGTCAAAGAGGATTCGCTTTATGAGGTAGTTTGCAACTTTTAGTAATATCACCAAGGCATCATGGTGCGGAGTCATCACTTCTCTGTCGGTATTAGTGGTGAAGCTTATTAAGCCAGGTCCATCTTCGTTCTCTCTGCTTACCGCCATGAAATCTACTCCATGGTTGATCTTGGCAGCAAAGATTATCACCTCGCTTACTTCTGATCCTCTAGTAATGAAGTCGATATCATAACAGCGCCTCGGCGAATCAGGCCTTGTTCCCAGGGAACGTCATTCTTAGTATGTTCATGAATGAGTGCCCTTCCTCTTTCTGAGAGGAACTCTCGAAGGTATCCCTTTCTGAGCAACTCATTCACTTCGAGCCTTAGCTAGAAGCATTATCCATTAGGTGACCGTGGTCGTGGTGGAAATCGCACCACTTAGACGTGTCTCTCTCAGCCGGGGATATCACCATGCTGGACATGTCGGGCCAGGTGATGGGCACGTACTTCTCGTGCTCCTCTTTGGCCAAGGGCTTCGGCCATCCTCTGGGACCACCCTTGGAGGAATTTTCAGGTCTAGACCTAGCGTTAGGCTTATCGTCCCTAGCGGCCTTGGAGTGACCATGGCTTTTGGGATGATTTCTTTGCGCTAGTTGGGCCTGATAAGTTGGGTCTTCTTCCCATTTAATTTGGGCTCAGGTCTTGGAGAGTACGTCTTCCATGGTATAGCAGGGGTACTTAGTGAGGTCCTTGTATAGGTCAACATCGTGTAGCAGTCCCTGCCTAAAGGCTGAGATGGCCGTAGAGGCAGCGTAGTTGGGGACCGACACCTTCACCCCATTAAACCGGAGATACTCTCTCAAGCTCTCGCCAGGGCACTGTTTGATTTGATAGAGGTCATCGAAATCACGTCTCAGTACACGGCTGCTAATGAACTGTTCGACAAAGCGGTCCGTTAGCATGGCGAAGGAGTCGATAGAGTCATTGGCAAGATTAGAGTACCACAACAGCGTTGGGCCTGTGAGGGTTGCTCTAAATCCTTTGCACATACATACCTCCAAGTGCTCATAGCCGATGGGGGCAGTGAGCATGCGTTGGCGATATTGCGAGAAGTGCAGAGTCATGGTTGCCAAGAGAACTTCATGGGGACTTCACCATAAGCGATAGCGTCAACGAAGGGTGTGTCCGCGTCGGAGTTGAGAGTGCTTCTTATGATCGGTGAAGCTACTCCCGGCAAACGCTTTATCATGTTCTCCATAGCTTCTAACCTCCCCTTTAGCATGGCTTCCATACCAAGAGCTTCGTTAGTGTTTCCCTCGTAGGGCTTGCTAGGGCTGTTTTTGTGGTTGGAGTCAAGGGTCCGGGTGAGACCTGAGCTTGGAGTCTGATGCGTCTGATCCTCCTTAACGACCTTCGGTGGCGTCTCGTCTAGGGTCTGCTTCAACGAGACTTTTCTCTTGAATTTGGCACGCCTCTCGTCGTCTTCGCCATCGTCTTCGAGCGTGTCGGCATCTGTCTCCGCCATTAAGGCTTTGAGAACCGCGTTCTCGTCTTCTAACTCCTTCACGCGAGCTTCGTTCTCTTTTAGTTTCACCGCAATCAGCTCGTACTCCTACAGCTTTGTCGCGATCTGCTCGTGCTCTTGAAGCTCCACTGCAATCGCCGCGTCGTCGGCTATCTCGAGTACTTTTTCTTCGGTTGGATTCGTAGCTACTTCCTCGGACACGGATGTTTGCTACCTCCTAGTTTGGATGAACTGTGGGATTCGCTCATCTTTGATGTTTTGTTCTTGTTGAAATCTCCCTCTCCTTCTAGCGCCAAACCTTTTGGGGGTTTTTTGGACGTTCTTCGATGGAGAAGAACAAGAACAAGGTGATCAATGGTTTTTAGGGTTTTTTAGAAAGAGAGATGAGCGAGGGAAGTAGTAAGATATGCAAAAGACTCTTCTTTATTATTTTTTAATAAGAGGTCGATTACAATAGTGTATAAGTTTCAAAGTTTTAGGGTCGGATCCTTGAATTAGGGTTCTTCCCTTTGTATTTATAGCTTTTCGAGTTAGGGTTTCCATTTATTTTATGTATAACTTCTATATTCGAGCTTATCATACAAAAGTAATATTTCTCTAGATTTATTAAGGCATTTGTCCTTATCTCTTAAGATCTTAGACCGACTTAGGGGATATTCGCCCTACCTCGGCTATGGCCTTAGCTTGGCGATGGTGTCCTTGGCTATGGCATGGGTTATCACCTACAACTAAGGGATTTATCTATGTCTCCTTGGTCTAGGTTATGACTGGACTCTAAGGGAATAAATTTACCCCCAACAATAGTTATAGAATTTCTTAAAATTTAAATTAAAGAATAAAATTGACTAAAGAATCAAAAATAAGAATGATCTATTTCTTTCCTTTTTCTATAATTTCCTCTTAAGTAGAAAACGTTCCAGTTTTTGAATACCTTCTTTCAGAAAATTTTCTGCTTCAGCGATTAATGTTTTGATTGAGGATAAGATTTCTTGGAACTGAGGTTTGTTCGTATTTAAATAAGTGTGTAACTAAACGAGAAATTTTCTTAGCTGTCCAATTTCTAATCCATCTAGATAACCATTTGTTCCAGTATAAGTTTTATCAGGATCAGTGACCGAAAAGATAAAGGTACTTTGGTGACATATGTAGTTAAATAAATCCTTATAATCTCTCCTCTCACACTACAATGACTTTATAAATCGGGGTCTCATAATCACCCCCACTCACAGAATACAACACCCTCGTTGCACACCACGTCACCCCCGATAGTGTGAGTCCCTAACTCCACTCTCTCAACAAGGCTTCGCTCTGTAAAGTCATGATTTACTATCCTTACAAATCACCACACGATATTTTTCCGTGTTTTATCCTCACTCGAACGATTCCGCGGATCACTTTTTGGAGGATCATCCATCATTATTTATTTTTTTCCAAAAAAACGACTTAGTGTAACAGATTATACACCCAATTTATAAAAATATTTGGTAAAGAATAATTTGTTCCTACTTTTGAACATTTTTAGCACTAGTTGCGATTATCCAACGACTGATAGCAAATTAGAAAAAGTTTAACCTAATGTCAAATTCATAGTGAGTAAAAATTTACAAGTCAAATCCATAACACCTACCAATTAAAAAGCATTCCATTAGTTTGTTTGTTCCACAGAATTTTACTAGGAATAGTAGATCTATCATTAGTTCATATGGGGAAAATAATGTTTGGTACACCTGGAGATGTAATTCGTCGGTTAAAATAATATAAATAGAGTTTGATCCATGCGGGTATTTTTTAATTTTTAGATATTCAATTTATGATTTATAAATAATATTTTTAGATTTTTCAAGGATTGAGTTCAGAATTTTCGATTATTTTGAGTTTCATATTCAGATTTTGAATTTTTAGATTTTTCAGTTATTTCGAATTTCGATTTCAGATTTTTAGATTTGGGATTTTTTTTATTTTTCAAAATTTTCGGATACTCGTACAAATTCGGCTATGACTTGGTTCCGATAATATCTAATACCTAAAATATTGAAAAATAAAGCATGTTGGGGATATTTTTTTTTTAAAAACTATCAGATGATTAAATTTAAATTTTTATTGTTTATATAAATTTTAATATCTTCAAAAAAATTTTAATTTGTAAAAGAGTAATTAGAATTAATTTTATTTTTTTTAGTTTGTTAGATGAACTAAATATATTTAATAAAAAAAAAAAGTTAAGACACGCTCGAATTGAAAATCACATATGAAAAAATTCACATGAATTTTTTTAAAAGAATTATTGCAAATTATCACTTTCCAAAAAGTTCCCAGAAAAACATTTTTTCCCTCAAAAAGATGGACATTCACACTCGAAAATATAATGCACTCATAGCTAATGTACGTCTACGGAGAAAGATATATGTACCGTAGGACTGTGCATATTATCTGGATTCGAAGAACTGAACCGAAAGAATAAAAAATTTAAAATCGAGATCGAACCGAATTTCTAAAAATATCCGAACAGTTACCAATAATTAAATATCGAAAGAACCAGAACCGAACCAAACCGAACCAAAATATTTCGGGTACTCGAAAATACCCGAAATATACTTAGGTACTTTAAAATATTTTCAATATTTTAAACCGTATAACCAAATATACCCGAAATATAAAAATTATACCCGATAAAAATCTACCCGAACATATCCGAATATACCCGAACATATCCAAAAAATACCCATAAAAATGTCAAAAAGTTTCCAAAAATATAAGAGAATACCTGAAAATACCCGAATTACTAAAAAATACCCGAACCCGAATTGAAACCGAAAAACGTCCGGGTCTTTTTCGGTTCGATTTCAAGTAACTAGAACCGACCTGAACCGAACGAAAACCGAACCGAACCGAAATTTTCTCGGTTCCTAAATGGGTACCAAAACTTAGGAACCGATCTACCCGAAAACCGAAAAAACCGACTCGAACCGATCCGAAAAACCGAATGTCCAACCCTAATGTACCGTAACAAAGTTTATTTTATTATTCTTTCTTTACTTGGTTTTCATCACATGTGACTTATATGATGAACAATGTATATACGTGTAATGTCAATACTCAAAAATCCTTTTGTAATTTCTTTATTATAATGAAACGATCTGTTTACACTTAAAGGAGATAAAGGCTCTAGAAAACATCAAGCAACATTCTGAATGTCTAGACATTCCTCAAACTAATGTTCAACATTGATCACATTCAAAGGCACATCACCATATGAGATTTAGCACATTAAAATAATCATAAGATAAAAAGGGAAACTACTAACAATCACTTATTTATAGTAGATTTAGGCTGGTGCTCAAAGCCTCTTAATGATGCAGAGTTTTTACTAAAGCTGGTCAACATCTTGGTTGACTGAGTCGATCATGCTCTGTTCCTCAAGCTCTGTATTTTGCTTCTTCTTTTTGCGATAAAACATCTTCTGAAGCGTATCAATACCCCCTGTTTTCAAACGAAGCTTGTCCTCAAGCTTGAAATCCGGATATTGAGTAGAGAAAGGTCGAGCCAGCACCCACGAATTCTCTAAGTTCGAAAGGCCTTTCCACTTGATAAGAACTTCTGACTGCCCTTGCGTTGTATAACGAAACTGCAACAGTTCTTCAGGCACTACGACAACCTCACTAGCATTAGATAATCCAGAGGGAAGAGCCAAGGGTAAGAGATTGGTTCTCAACACCGGTTTCAACTGTGAGATATGAAACACGGGATGGATTTTGGATTGAGGAGGCAACTGTAAGAGATAAGCGACCTGTCTGATCCTTTCCAACACCTTAAAAGGCCCATAAAACTTCACTACCAACTTCTGGTATACTCTCCATGCCATAGAATGTTGCCTGAATGGACGCTGTTTAAGAAAGACCATGGAACCCACTTCTAACACCAAATCTCGACAGTGCTTGTCAGCTTGGAACTTCATCAATTCTTGTGCCCTTTCCAAATTAGAACGAATGTCCTGAAGCATCACATCTCTCTCACGGAGCATCACTTCTAACTCAAAGTTTTTAGTTGAACCTTCTTCAACACTTCCAACTCAAAATTTTTAGTTGAACCTTCTTCAAATGGAACAATAGATGGCGGTTCACGTCCATATACCACTTTAAAATGAGTAGTACGTAAAGAGGAGTGGTAACTTGTGTTATACCACAACTCTGCCCACCCGAGATACTTCAACTAAGTCTTGGGATGACCAGAAGCGAAGCAACGTAAGTAGGTCTCAAGTGAGCGATTAGTAACTTCACTTTGACCATTCGTTTGTGGGTGGTACGAGGTACTAAAGTGCACATTTGTCTTAGCCAAGTTACACAGTTCCTTCCAAAAGGAACTCATGAAAATAAGATCTCGATCAGTGACAATGGACCCTGGATAACCGTGAAGTCGTACCACTTCCTAAAAAACGCCTCAGCCACATCGCTTGCCGTAAATGAGTGCTTTAGACCAATAAATTGACTGTATTTACTTAATTAATCCACCACTACTAAGATTATATTAATTCTTGAGACGTCGGAAGACCCTCGATAAAATCCATACTCAAGTCTTGCCAAATCACCTTCGGTATGGACGATGACTGTAAGAGTCATGTTGGTGCTAAGGTGGAGTATTTGTGAGTTTGGCAAACTTCACATTGTGAAACATGTTCTTGAATACATTTCTTCGTATCACTCCAATGAAAAATCTCCTGAATCCGCTTCAATGTTTTGAAAACTCCAGCATGACCGCCTAACAATCCATTATGATATTCATGTAGAATATGTGGGATTATTTCGAGTTTGACGGAATGACAAGTTTGCCTTTATACCACACTCTTCCTCCTGAAACTGTGTATCCAGGTCTGGGAGCTTTCCCTTCCTGTATTCGTTGTTTTAGATTGTTGAGTTCTTCATTTGCGTCGATCTTAGCGTACAAATCAGAGAGTTGCAGAACCTAAGGAACCACCAAGGTCATAAGTGTTATAGCCACTTCCTCTATACCCGTTTGCATTAACCGAGAGAAACCATATGCCGCCTTATTCTCCACTTCTGGTTTGTACAAAATATCAAATTGATATCCCAACAACTTGGTAAGCCATTTTTGATACTCATATATACTTCTCTCTGCTCCAAAAGAAACTTCAGACTTCTTTGATCTGTGTGAGTCGAGAGTTTTCTCCCCATTAGATAGTGTTTCCATTTAAGCACCGCAAAAACAATAGTCATAAGTTCCCATTCATAGATAGGCTTAAGTTGTTCTCGAGGAGTTATTCCCCGGCTAAAGTAAGCAATTGGTAGCTTGTTTTGCATCAAAATAGCGCCCACTCCACATCCTGATGCATTTGTCTCCACCATGAACAATGAATCAAATTCAGGCAATGTAAGTACCGGAGCAGAAATCATCGCTTCTTAGAGGCAATCAAAGGCCTCCTGAGCTGTTGGTGACCATAAGAAGTTGTCCTTACGCAATAAATTTGTTAACGGCTTAGCTAATACCCCATAACCTTTGACGAAACGTCGATAATAACCTGTCAAGCCCAAAAATCCATGTAAGCCTTTAAGATTCTAAGGTGTTAGCCATCGAACCATTGCCTCGGTTTTAGTGGCATCCGTAGCTACTCCGTCTTTTGATATGATGTGGTCAAGATACTCAACCTTTGCTTGACCGAAATAACACTTCTTCTGGTTCAAAAAGAGCTTCAGTTTTGTAAAGACATTCAAAACAATACGTAATTGATGCACATGATCCTCTTTCGAAGCACTATAAACCAACACATCATCGAAGAAGACTAAGATAAACTTATAGAGATAAGGTCGAAAGATGTAATTCATAAGACTTTGAAATATTTTCAGGGCATTTGTCAAACCAAACGGCATGACAAGGAACTCATAGTGTCCCTCGTGAATGCGAAAAGCTGTTTTGGTAATGTCTTCGTCTCTCATCCGAATTTAATGATATCCCGAATGCAAATCCAATTTAGAAAAGATAACCGCTCCACTTAATTCATCTAATAATTGATCAATCATTGAAATTGGATACTTATCTGGTACTGTGGCTTTATTCAATGCCCTAAAATCAACACAAAAATTCCATGAACCATCGTTCTTTTGCGCGAATAAGACAGGACTGGAGAATGGACTATGGTTGTCTCTTACAAAGCCCACAACACGCAAATCAGACAACATTTTAGACATTATAGCTTGAGTCGCTTGTGGATATCGATAAGGACGAACCAATACCGATGTAACTCCGGGAAGTAATGTGATGCTATGTTCATGGCCTCTAAGTGGTGGAAGGCCTTGAGGAATCTGAAATACATCAACAAACTCATCCAAAACTTCTTGAATTTGTGGAGGTACCTCACTCATTTTCTGTTATGTTTCCTTAGAAGCCACCAACTCCATACACACACCCTTGTTTCGAATGGCAGAGACCGGTTGTAAGGATTTCAGAGACAAACGTGGAGTGTGTAACATTGCATCTCCTCTCAACGTAATGCTCCGTTCCTGATAGATAAACACATACTCATGTGTTGTCCAATCGACTATGCAACGACCCAATGTTCGTAACCATTGAACCCCTAAAATGACATCAACTCCTCCCAACTCCAAGGCAACAAAGTCATTTTCAAATTCCACTCCTTTAATGTTGAAGCTTACCCTTCGACAGATGCCTAAACCTGCCACTTGTATCCCTGTGCCGAGTCGAATTCGTAACTCTTTTTGTGTAGTAACTGTCAAACGAGCTTTCTTAATCAAGCTTGGAGTGACAAAATTTTGTGTGGCTCCACTATCTATCATCACCACTATCTTTGTTTTTCCCATACACCCTTTCATCTTTGTAGTGGTAAGAGTATCAATACCAAACTAAGCATTCAAACATAATGCCATTAACTGTGGTTCTTCCACTTCATGTACATCCATACCGTCCAACACATTATCCTCCAAAACCTCCATTTCGTACCCATTAACCACAGTGAGAACCCAATGCGCAATTAGGACACTCATGCATGCGTGACCACTTACTGTCACATTTAAAACATATATCGTTTCTCCTTTTCTCATTAAGTTCAGCGTTTGTAAAGTTCAGTCGAGGTCGATGATTTGAAGTAAGTTGTGAATCAGATTTTCCATGGGAATCCCCTCTGATGATACCTGATTGTGTATTAGACATATTATTCTGTTTCACAACACCCCCTTGTGTAGAGTTTCTCCAAGTATAGTAGGAGTAATTCTCTTTTGTTGTATTCCACTCATTGAATCATCACTCAATACCCTACATAAACGGCTGGAATCCATTCGCAAAACCGTAGCTTTATGTTCCACCAATCCCATAGGTTGATTGAGTTTAATGACTGCCTGTAATTCCGGTCTTAATCCATTGAAAAAAATATCGATCTTATTCTCTTCAGACATATCATGAACCACTGCAGTAAGCTCCTCAAATTCACTGACATAATCTGTTGTTGACCCCGTTTGTTTAATACTAAACAAGCGTTTACCTAGTTCATCCTCCACTTTTTCAGCAAATCGTTTCAACATTCTCTTCATAAACTGTCCATAATCCGTGAAAGGATTCTCATCTTTTTCTCCATGAAACCAATTCAGTGTCGGGCCCTCTAAGCTCACCGCAACCATCTCCAATCTCTCCTGTTGCGAAAAATGACTCGTGCAAAAGAAGCATTCGGCTCGAGAAATCCAGCCATACGGTCGAGAACAATCGAAGATAGCCATCTCAAACTTCCGTAAACGTTGCTCCCGAGACACCACCATCGCTTTTACTCCATGCCCAGAACTCGATCCCAAATTATTTTCCAAAGAACGAGTTGAAGATGGTGTTTGTGAAAGATCAACCATCCCAGACATCAGCGCTTTCTCCTTTCCTTTATCAGCAAATAAGATGTTTTGAAGGTGATGGAGAGTCGCTGTTAGCTGACCCACATTTTTCTCCATTCGAGACTCCATCAGACCCAATCTTTTATCAATCATTGCGTGAGACTCTTTGATGTTACGATCCATCTCAGAACAAGACTTAGACAGCCGATCATACCCTTTATGAAGATCCATGATTTATGTAGAGAACTCAACCATGGGTCCACAAAAATCCCCACCAGAAACTCCTGATCCTTCTACAGAACCCATCGAAATGTTAAAACTAGCTCACAAACACACCAAATGATAGAGTTTGTATGTATATATATCTTAAGAACAGTGAACGATGTGTAACCTAAAACCTTAACTTTATAAACTTTATTTGTGATTAATGTAAGATCTAAATACACTTGATAGAAATAAAGGCTCTGAAACCACTAAGCTTCTCTCTTAATGATCTAGACATCCCTCTTGTAAATGACCACCATTGATCATACTCATAGGCACATCATCTAATGAGATTACACATTCAATCCAGCATAAGATAAAAAGCAAAACTACTAACAAGCACTTATTTATAGTAGGTTTAGACTGGTACTCAAAACCTCTTAATAACTCAGAGTCTTTACTAAAGCTGGTCAACATCTTGGTTGACTGAGTCGATCATGCTCTGTTCCTCAAGCTCTGTATTTTGCTTATTCTTTTTGTGATAAAATACCTTCTGAAGTGTATCAACATGTTTAAACAATACTACAATATTGTTGTTTCCGAGCGACTCTTATTTACGACTACTTTGCCTTCTCAGATTCATCATGTTGCTCGTGTCTTGATGCAAAGTAAGGACCATCCCGGGTGAAAGCGGAGACGAGTTTGAAAATATCAAATTTCTCTGGGTTTGTTACTTATGTATTCACCGCTACCTGTCCCATGGTGTATATGCTTGAGCTAAATATGGACGTGGTTTTGCTTTCTTGACAAGCTAGTTCTCCTGTTGTTTCTCTTTTACTGTTTATTGGTTTTTTGCATAATTGTGTTTTCCGACTTCTATTTCGTTGTTGTTTTAGATCGTTTTATATTTTTTGCTATTTGTAATCTTTGTATCGCCCATCCAAAATTTAAAAATGGTACTAAGACGACATTTTGGTCATTAGTGTTAAGTTACATGGGCTTCCAACTCAAAACCAATTGACAATGAGTGGAGAGGTCCATATCACTTATATAATAGTTAGGATCCCTTCCAACTTCTGATGTGGGATACTTATCCCTGTAATTAGTGTTCAAATTACGTAATATCGTATTTCTTTGTAAGCTATTTCCTCTAATGATGACCAACGAATAATCTCTTTTGGAATTTTGGACAAAAATATTGTTATAACTTATCAGCAACGAGCCTTGAGGGTAACAGTGAACATCCCTAAGGGATATAGTTATTAGTCTCAATCTTATTTCCAATAGAAAAGTACAATCAAAATGTCAACAATCACATAACAAAAATTTAACTACATATGTGCAACTACCATTCGTTGTTATTCTTATGCAGAAAAGTTTCTATTTTTAATCATTAGCACTTCATAATTTCTAATTGCAATAAGAAGACAGTAGAATAATAATCGCAAAACTAACATGCTTGTTCCATCAATTACATGTCAAATCACCAACAACATTAGGCTAATGTTGTTAGTGTCTTTAGCTAACTCATATTACGATTTTCACCAGAAATCAAATAACAAAGATGCATACTATTATAGGGGTGGGCGTCAACATTAACCCTCGTCCAGATATTTTTATAATTCAGATTGGATTCAGTATGAGTATACTCAGATTCCGATCAGATCTAATAATATAAGAGAACTAGATAAGTACTGGCGTGATACGTGAATAAAAATAAAATATTTAGTGTTTAAAATTAATAACATGCATAATTATAGTTTGTACGTTTAGATTAAATCCTCTTTAAATCTTCAGCGGGCTCGTGTAAATAAATTATAGATTAAAATCTACATTTCGTTTTTTCATTTTGTATATTTTCCACAAATAAAAAATTCTTAGATTGTCTTCGATTACTGAAAAATTATAAATAACAATATTTTTAAATGAAGAGAGTGTCTTAAATAAATTATATATTTCATATTACATAAAAATGATTTGAATAAACATCAACCGTTTTTAAAAACTTATATTATGAGGTTTAATTATTCTTACATGTTTGATAATTCTTTTATAATGATTCGAAAGTAAAAAATTAAAATGTACAAAAATTAAAACTTAAATCAACTTTCTATATTATATAAAAACTATTATGAAAAACATATATTAGATTATAATTTTTCAGTGTTATACATTATAGAATTTATGTGCATTTTATAAATTTTTTTTTAAAGATTATACATTTTCCTTTTACTTAATTTTTTAATAAGCTAATTTTCTTTTTTTTGTTAAATTATATCTTTTAAGAAATAAATAACCAATAATACGAAAGTTTATATTAATTTCTATTTCTAAATTGACACATGTCACGATCTAAATTAAACAGTCATATATCGAAATCCGGTGAGTTAATTTGTTTATGTGTCGCGTTCAACTTTATATAATAAGATTCGAGCATATCCATAATTATTTTAAGTTTAGTTTGCATTAGGGTTTGCAATTTTATCGATTTTTGTGGATTTTTTGGGTTTTTCCAGAAATTTTGGGTTTTCGCTTGAGTTTTCTTTGAAATTTTTGGATTTCCGGTTTGCATTCAATTTATAATTTTTCGGTATCCTTTTAGATTTAGATCGGGTTCGAAAAATACCCAACACGCCAAAACCGTTCAAATATTTTACGAATGGGTTCGAATTTGGATTTGAGTTTTCAGATCAGGTTTGAATCGATATTCCCGGTTTAGATTTTTTTTTCCCAGCCCTATACTCTTATGTCCAATAATTCCCTTTTATATACCGGTTTTGGTTTAAGTACCGTCCAAAATCAGAACCAAACTTGCTGATAACCGAAACATTGTAGATCAGCCAATGAAATTGCGACACGAGGCTGGCGGGAATCTGACGCCGCTTCTTTTTTTTTTTTTTAATTAACCGGGAGCTTTTAAACAAACCCTTCGACATTTGGAGAAGACAAAAATGTGATTGCGCAAATAAGATCTAGACCGTTGAATTTCTATCCTAGCGATCCAACGGATGGGACTAGGTGGCGGGACTACCCAGTCAAAGTAATGCGTAGCCGTCTATTTACGACACGTGTCGGTAGCAGATCAATGGTTTGACAGATAGACGATGTAAGAGATTACCTGGAATCGCCGGTGGCCAACTAAATACCAAACGAGACAAAAAGCTTTCTTCTTCTCTCTATCTTTCTCTCTCAAGAAAACTAGAAACCTTTCTGAAATTGTCTTTCGTCATTTCTCTTCTTTCTTCTTCTTTAACGCCATTTAAAATTTTCTGGGTTTTCGAGAATCTCTTCAAGGAGATCTGCTGGTATAGAGGATCATCATTTTCGTCCTTGAGAAATCTCAGTTTTGTGGTAATTTTCTTATTTTATTTATCATCGATTTTTGGATTTGCCTAAGAGCTGAATTTATCGAGATGAGATTTCTGAAATTTTTGAGCTTAAAGCTTCTGGGGTTTTGATTTTGTGAATTACGCTTATGGCGAGTTAATAGGTGTTTTTGGTTATATTTTCTGGACAATCGATTATTTGATCTGACCTGCAAAAAAGTAAAAACTTCACCTTTGAGTAGCTGCTGCTGTTTCTTGACCCTTTTTGATCAATGATCAAAATTCTGTTTGGGAGCTCGATTTGGTGCTTAGTTTAACCTGTAGATGCTTGGATCAATGGTCTATGGTGGTTATTAGAGTTGTAGAGTCTGCTAGTGCCTATTTAATCTAGATGATGAAGGATCTACAAACTCATTTTCCTTTGTATTTGATCTTTCAGAAAGTAGGTTCCTGTAGTTTGTCAAGGTCTTTGGTTGAACTTTGCATCTGGTCAAAGTCCGATCCTTATGTTGGACTTGTTTGATCTAAGATCTATAGGGAATAAAGGAAGAAATCAACAGAGACTGAAACGCTAAGCAGCAGAGCAATTGTTACCGTAAAGATACTGTTGTTGGATTACCGATAGGGTTATATGATTTGAGATAAGTAAATTTGCGCTGGGTATGGATTTTTCACCTTCAATGACGGTTCTAGAGGACGGTTTCAACAAGGATGATGTTTCTGCAACATATATTAATGCTTCAGAGAACTTAGAATATAACACTAAACAGATATGTAAAGGAAAACCTCCGAGGCACCTTTCCTCCATGCAACATATGACAAGCCCTGCTGCTACTAGGATGCAGGTTGCAGTCCATGCGGTAATTTATATGACCAAAAATTCGGGATTTCTTTTTCGGTTCGCTGAGATTCGAGTGATATAATTGGTTTTTTTTTGTATGCAGGATGTGGATGTTTCTAATTTGGTTTCAAAGTCACCTGAGGATAAAGCAGAGTTTTTGCCTGTATACCGATCAGGAAGTTGCGCTGAACGAGGAGCAAAACAGTTCATGGAAGATGAACACATTTGCATCGATGATCTTGTTGGGCATCTTGGCTCAGCTGTTGAACTCTCATCTCTAGGAGCCTTCTATGGGGTGAGTTTATCTTTAAACATTACCCAAAAGAAGCGTAAAGCAGGTCATTGTTGCTGTTTAATAGTATTTAACATTGTTGATTATGTCGTTTGGCAGGTATTTGATGGCCACGGAGGAACAGATGCAGCACTCTTTGTGAGAAATAACATACTGAGATTCATCACAGAGGACCCCTATTTCCCACTATGTGTAAAGAAGGCAATTAAAAGAGCTTTCTTGAAAGCTGATTATGAATTTGCAGATGATTCTTCTCTTGACATCTCTTCAGGAACCACAGCACTTACTGCTTTTGTTTTTGGAAGGTAAGGGGCATCTAGATTCATGTTTACGAATTTAGGAAGCAATATATGTTTTCAGCTGTAGAATTATCAGTACTGCCTTTTAGTCCATTTTTTGAAGGTTGCATGTGTGGCGTAATATAAGAATAAGGCGGTTTAAGACGTTACCCTCACACTTAGTGTAAAGACTTATTTTTACCATAATTGTCTTGGCATATAATTGGTACTTTCTTCACAGGAGGTTGATAATTGCAAATGCTGGTGATTGCCGAGCAGTTCTGGGGAGAAGAGGTAGAGCAATTGAGCTGTCCAAAGACCACAAACCGAACTGTACCGCCGAGAGAGTGAGAATAGAAAAATTAGGCGGAGTTGTGTACGATGGCTACCTCAACGGGCAACTATCAGTTGCACGTGCGATTGGAGATTGGCACATGAAAGGTCCCAAAGGCTCTGCTTGTCCTCTAAGCCCAGAGCCGGAGTTGCAAGAGACGGACCTGAGTGAAGAGGATGAGTTCTTGATAATGGGATGTGACGGTCTGTGGGATGTGATGAGCAGTCAGTGCGCGGTGACAATCGCAAGGAAGGAACTGATGATTCATAATGATCCAGAGAGATGCTCTAGAGAGCTTGTGAGGGAAGCTCTTAAACGGAATACATGTGACAATTTAACAGTGATTGTTGTGTGCTTTTCTCCGGATCCCCCACAGAGGATAGAGATACGAACGCAGTCACGGGTGAGGAGGAGCATATCAGCAGAAGGGTTAAACCTACTAAAAGGCGTGCTCGATGGTTACCCTTGACCCTGAAATAAAGGTTTGGGAAGTTTCTACATTTACTTTGTGAGATATAATTGGCAAGTTAGAGAGTGTTCACAGGTTGATGAGAAGTTGTGTTGTGAGTATGTTGTTTGTGACCAATATTAGTATTCAACACCAATTGAGATTTTAGATGGATGTAAATATTTGTTTTTAACTTTTTCCGCCCTATTCTTTCTTTTTTACCTTAAAAAATTAGAATATTTCAGAACTTCTTCTTCCATTATAGGCTCTCTCTCAAATGCAGGGAGGTTTGATCAAGACTAAGGTTGAATTATTGTCTTGATGAATCATAAAGAAGTTGAAGAAGGAGCAAGAGGAAATCTGGGACTAGAGTTGCTGGTTCGACCGTTGGAGGAGTTGCGGAGCATTGGACCATCCAACGAGAGTACCTTATGTCCTTTGGTGGTAGAGTAATATCCTAATGGAAAAGAGGTGAATTCTTTTCTTTCCAAATATCGTAGATACAAGTTTGGAGGAGTGCTAAAGAGAGATGTCTTTGTCTCTTGATGGCGATGGAAGCCATTGTCGTAGATGTCTGTTTTAAGACTTCTCCCAGCTTTTAGGTGGTAGGAGGGAGGAGGTTGAGAGAGCCACTAAACTGCATTTCAAATCTCAGCGGAGAAAGAGCGAGTTGGTTCGTCCACGTAAAAGGCAAAGTCTGTTCAACATATATCCCCCACAGCGCCACACTGAACAAGTAAAAGAAGTTGTTTTATGGGTTGTTTTGAGTGTGATTCAACTTTGTTTTGTGGAAGCAAATAGCCGAGGGAGTGGTTCTCCACTATGACAGTTCTTCAGCCCGCACATGTTGCGGTCTATGTATGTGTTTTCATCTTCCATGACGAGCCCAACAGTTGTATAATGCCTAAAGCCCAAACAGTATTGCCCTTTAATAAAGTGAAGAATGAACCAATCACAAAGATAACAGAGGATACTAATTCAAGTCAAGGAAACAAACCAAATTTTGATCTCTAAAATATTATTAGAAAAGAGAAAGGGTAGTTTTTGAATTTATAATTGTCAAAATCGGTAATTCAAGTTTTTATTAGAAAAGTAGGTAGGAGAAATTTATTTTGTCCATTCCCCCCTTCGTGTGATTCGTAGTAACGGAATTGCCATTGTTATCGATAATGTTTTAAAAAATTATACCCAGCTAACTACTACTTTTCGTATAAATTTGTACATGTACGGTTACCTGTATCTATATATTTGTTCTGTGTATACATTTTTCGGAAAAGAGAAATGATTTCGTTCTTAGAGAAGAAAAACCAGAGTTGCCCTCAAATCGACCGATTTGCCCTCAAATCGACCGATTTGCCATTGCGATTGGAAGCAATAAACGTCGAGAGCACTTGAAGATTGGACAATGAAGGAAATGGGGAGGCGCAATGGTCGTGATGGCGCATCCACAAGCGGAGGAGAAGGTAACCGTTTTGTTCGACTTGATTCAGACTTTATTTGGGATTAGATCTCTGCGCTGTTTCCGAAATTCTCTGTCTATAGATCTGTCAAAGTGTTTAGTGCATATTATAGTTTAATTCAACTTGCGTATTCTGGGCAATTTCTTGTGCAAATTGCAGGAGTGACGACCTCCACCTCTGGGCACTCTACTAAACTTCTAGAGAGGCTTTTTCGTCACGGATGTTATCCTGCAAAACCTCATTTGAACACATATTCGAAGGCCAATGTCCTGGCTCTATTGCAGAGGATTTGAAGGGACATGATGAACTCATAACTGTGCTTGGTTCTCAGTTTGGTAAATTGTTCCAACTGCTAATTTCGCGTTGCAATAACTCTGCGAAGCTCATACACGGCCTCCTCTGTCGACAATTGGTCACGAAGAAAAAGTACGAGATGTGGAATCTATTCGGGTCTCATCTGCTGTGATTCTCTCTTTGTGAATTCGGTGCAATAACGGGTCTAGAATGTGGTCTGATACCTCCTGCATCCACTGAATCCGGCTCTGAATCACCATCCACTATGTGGAATGATCTATTTAGTTCGGCAGAAGATGTAACAGTTGAACAAGTTCTTGAAATGTTTAAGGATCCGGATTTGCAAGAGTGGAAGAGGGCCTCTTGCGCTTATTGGGATTGTTGACGGTGTTCTAATGTACAACAAAAAGTTGAAAGTCACTGCAAAATATGTTGAGATGTTATCTGATATCGCCTTCTTCCTTGAGTATCCATGGCGAAGAGAAAGTTTTAAAAAAACATTATCTCGTTTTGGTCCTACACCAATCTCTACAGGTGTGCAAAATTCATTGGTTGAGTTGCGCAGCAGGCTCAAACAGAAAACAAGCGCCTGTTATGGTTTCTCTCTAGCCCTCCAATTAACGGCTTTCGAATGCATCCCTCTTATGTTTCAAAAGGTTCCAGGAGCTGAGAAAACAACCTCCTTTCTAGAGGATCACAAAGCCCGCAAATCTGCAGGTTGAAACTTGCTTCTTCCGGAGATAGTAGAAGTTGAGGCGGAACCTCAAGTAACTTCTGATGCATCCTATTTTTAACTTGTTTTTGCTCAATCGTGTACACCATACATTTTTAGACTGTGCTCATATCGAGAACTAAGCCTTTGTATGCTTTGCTTCTTTTAATCAGTTGATTGTGCACTTTAATTTGTCTTTGGAGGGTGAGCACTGGGAAGACGAGGTTGAGGATGAGGAAGTGTCCTATATGTTGGGACTTATGTGGTTGGGGTACACATTTGTACCCGGTGATTTTGCAGGCGGAGATAGAGAAATTGGTGTGCAAGCAACGACTGAGACCATGCCACCCCCGCAACCAAAGACCTCAAATGAAGGAAGAAGACCACGTCGTGAGCTCACGTCCGACAAGCCTGTTTCTCTGACTGCTTCTACACGTACAGTCAGACCACGTCAGCAAAAGGTTCCCCATCCACCTCATCAACCCCTGCTCCACCTAGACATCCACCTAGGCCTCCAAGTAAGTTTGGTGTACGCGATTCCGAAATAGATAAATTGAAGGAGTGGATGATGGAGTAGATGCCTCACTTGCTGTCCACCCTGAAGGTTGAGCTGATGGCTAATATTATTGATGTAATAATGGAGGATCAACATGGACACCAACAAGGCCACAAACGCAAGGAAAGGGAGAATGATGAACCAAATCCTGCTGCTTCTGATGATGGTCATCCAAAAATAAGGAAGGGTAAGGGTATTGTCGGATCTAGTGGTCGACAAGAAAAGAACAAAGAAAATGTTAGAATCTGATGACGATGATGATGAGATGATGGGAGATGATGATTTCTTCCCAGGATCTGTAGAAAGATGAGGGCTTGGGGAGATATGGGTAAAGACATAGAGATAATTTTAGATGTAAGAGTTTGTGTATACCTGGGGTACGATTGGTGTACTTGCATTTAAACTGAACGGTATATGTTTTAGGCCGCAAAGTATACGACGATGAGGAGGAGGACATGCGGGATGATGGTTTGAAGCCATCATCTCTTGAAAGTGGAGGGACGTCGGGAAGCATGGTTAAAGACAAAGGGGTAATATCACATGTTAGAGTTTGTATACAGTTGGTGTACACCTTTACATTTATTGTACACATGGTGTACGTACATCTAAAAGAGAGCTGGGTTGATGAGGTGGTAGGTGGAAGAAGATGTTGATGATGAACAAAAGAGAACTAGATCAGAAAGCGAAAGGAACACAAGCAAAGAGGTATCGGTTTGTATAATGTGTCATGTACAAGAGGTGTATGCTCGTTGGTAGTATCGTTTATTGGTTAATGCTTACACCGCAAAGGTGTACACCTATTTGATGGGGTGTGTTAAATTTTAATAGGTTGTGGCGGATGATGGAGCAGTCAGAGAAGATGTTATTGGGTCAGACAAGCGAATGACTACTGATGAAGAGGTAATATTGATATGTATACCTCATTTTTTATACAGTAGTTATCCGTCTTCATGTCTACACCATCTACTCTACACATATTTTAGTCTATGTCGTGCTCGTGTTAGAAAAAATGGTATGATGCATCTGATAGTCAAGAAAATAGTAGTTCAGACGTTCAAAGGACAATAGGAAAAACGGTAACATTATTTAGAGTTTGTTGTGAAGCATATGTGTACGGTGGGAAAAAAAACTTAGATCGAAGGGGATGATGGGGATGCAGCAGATGTTTTTGATTCAGGGAAGCGCATGATCAATGAGGCAGAGGTGCCAAAAACATGGAATTGGTTGTTTATCCTCGCCCACTATCATTTATCAGTCTGAATGTTGAGGTTTTGTACTTTACCCGCAATTGAAATCTAAATCTAAATTGTAATTGTTGCTAAATTACTCTTTTATGTAGAGAGAAGCGAGGACTGATTCCAAAGATTATGAGACACCGGTCCTGAAGCAAAAATATGATGTTAATTATATAACTTATCGACATTAAAATAAAAAGGAACGATAAAATAAACATCATGACAAGAGTTATTATCATATTTTAATTATTTTTTCTTCTAAAAAAATACTTTATATCATCTAACGTATAATATTAAACATTTTAATTTTCAGCTAATAAATATAAATATATTTTATAATTTTTTGCAATATATAAATTGGTTTACGTCATTTAAACATATTTCATATTTTTTTCGTCTGGTGCGGGTAATCACCAGATTATTTGTTAAAGTTCTAAAAAATGTTTGAACCGGCACGACTTCCATAAGGCCTTACTCCTAGATTTACCCCTACAATATTTAAAGACGGCTATACATGGTGCTAAAACATGAAATTATAAAGAGATTAAGCATGCGTATAACCCTGAGACCATAATATGCTATTTTCTTCGTTTGTGAGTACTAATGTTCTTCACGTTTTCAGCATCCTCCAACTTTGGTCTACGCCCTTGATGATATAATGAAGACGACGTAGTCGTGGATAGCTTGGCACCAGAATCGCTATTTCCCGATTGAAATTGGCCGTACTGGTCAAGAAGTATGTCAGGATCAATTGCTGGAGGTGTCGTCACAATAATGCGATCATAAGAAGTAGCGATTGATGGATAGAGATGATGGTTAGGGTCGACAAGAACGTGCTCGGGGAAGTTAAGCTTGGCCTTGCGACCTCTAAACTCAAATGCAGCTTTATCATAGGCTAAGGCTGCTTCTTCTGCCGTGTCAAACGTCCCAAGCCACACACGAGCAGCCTTGTTTGGATCTCGGATCTCGGCTGCCCATTTTCCCCATGGTCTCTGCCTCACGCCTCTGTAGCTTCGTTGTCTTGAATTGCTTTCTTCTGTTGGAAATGATGAAGAATGTAAGTTCAATTCATCACTCTTGGGTTGTAATTAATGTGCACTTTTATTATATGATATGATCATTCTATGCCTACTTATATGTTAGGCCGAAGACCCAAAACCACTATAAATATTTTCTCTTCATTGGTAATTAACAATATCCTTAAGCATCTCCTATGATATTTCTATACATAGTATAAGGTTAGTCATTTTTTAAACAACATGCATTACCCATTTAGTTATACATTGATGAAACTAATACAAACCACTAATTCTCATGTCATATTATATAAGATCGAACATTTAAATACTTTCCCCCAATGTTTCAAACCAAAAAAATTGGCCTGACTAATTATCTCAAATTGGCATGGCCATTGCAACCAAGTCTAGTCTGATTCCTGAAAGGCAAAACGGATATAGCCAAACATGTTTGTCTAAAAACCAAATAGGATCATTTTGTCCCCACTAATTTGGAAATTAATAGTGGAGTTTCAATAACCATAGTAAAGTCGAGTCATGGACATTCATAATGTTGCATTGAGTTCTAATAAATTAAACTGATACGTTGTGGAGGCAACAATATGACTAATGATATTATACTCCATATTTATATGCTTTTGATCAAAAATTAAAGTATATATGGTGCAATAGCTTAAGCATTAAAAATGTCAGATCCAAGAATATATCATTCCCATGTTTGTGAAAAGAGAATTGTAAAGCTATTAATATAGAAACCAATTTCATCAGGGAAAAGTATATTAAATACTAAAATAATAGATAAAATAGGTTTTGAATCCACATTCATAAGGGGCACTGAGAATTATTTACCACCTAAACTACTAAATTTCCTCTGAAAAAATTAAATTAATTTCACATTCATATGGGGCATGTGTCACCCCTTCCTTTCACCTATATTCGCCCATGAAGCATATGCATATAGTAATTAGAATAATAAGCAAAAATGGATCTGATGAGATTATACGTACCTTGAGGGATAGGAAGAGATGAAGATGGATCAAAGGAAACTTGATCAGTGAGTTCAGAGACAAAAGCAGACACATCAGACTCCGACAAAGTTGAGCAACAACACAACTCTTCTTTCTCTTCACTTTTTTCAGCCATTGATTCTGGTGAAAGAGGTCTCTTCCCAGTAGTATGCATCATCCAAAAATATTAACTTCTTTTCTTTTACTTTTTGTAGTCAAAAGATGGATTTGGGTACAAGCCAAAGGAACAACAAAGATGTCTAATATATGCATCTATGTAATATATATATATATATATATATATATATAGACGCACACGCTTGTACTTCTTCTGTTGACCAGTTTAGAGAGAGACTAATACTTAACCTAGATGATATATATTTTGATAACAAACTCTAAACACACTTTTTGTTTCATAAAAATTATTCATTGAAATACTTTCTTTTGTATATTACTTTAACAAATGTTTTTTTTTGTAAAAGGTACTTTAACAACTGTTATACACTTATATATATATATATATATATATATATATATATATANATAAAAACCGATGGTTTGTATTAATACATATTGTCATAGTATGATAGTACTAATTTCAAATTTTGAGATGTACATGTGTATATATATATATATATATATATAATGAAAAGATATCATATAAAGATTTCTTTGTATTAATACATATTGTTTATTTTTGAAATATTAAATGTAAATCCAAAAATGCAGCTAATGATTAATTATTGTTTATATTTGCTAGTTATATGAATATTACTTGCCGAGACTCATTTGATCCAGTGGCAAAAGCCTTGGTGTTGAGTATTCAGGCGTCTGGAGCTCGATTCCACCAAGTCGCGATACCACGCGTCGTAAGGTTTGGCTATGAATTGGGCCTTGTCGATCCACCCGTATCAAAAATCAAAAAAAAGAAAGATGAATATTACTTTGTTTCTTTGAATTGAAACATAATTTTTGGTAAGAAGGGTTGAAGTAGTCCTTTCTCTCATCATATAAAATTTTAAAAACATATAAATTAGTTTTTTAAAAAGTATTAAATGACTAAATGAGTTTGGGTACTATCCTATGCACTAGAGATGAGCATTACGGGTAACGGGTTGGGTAAGCATGGATAAGGGTCGGGTATGGGTAGTATGGCTATCTGAAATTACTACCCGAAGCATACCCGTGATAATAAGAATCGGATAATGATGAGTAAAGGTCGGGTAAGGGTCGGACCGGGTAGGTAAAATCAATACCCTAACTAGTATTATATCAAAAATAACTCGTTTAATTATTATCATTAAATTGTTAAAATAATATAACAATAGTATAATTTTTTAGAATACTGTTTCCTATAAAAACATTTATAAAACTAAAAATTAATTAAAGTTCCACTAAACATAAAAATAATATTCAATAACATATTTATCGGTTTTAAATTTTTTTTAAACTTAACATTTTATTTAGACAAAAAATGTTAATCTAAGTAGTTAAATATTACTAATATTGCAAAATTTATAGATCATTTTTTTGACACAAAAAGGCTCTTCTATTACTCAAAAACTTGAAGTGGTGCAGCAAACCACACCGGAATATAACATTTATAGATCATTTTTAATTTTTAGTTATGTGAACGGATGATATGGTTCCCGTATAATTACCTTTACCCGACCCTTACCCGTTTTATTAGGATATATATATATATATATATATATGTGTGTATATATTCATACTAATGTTTAGAGTATGTACATAAGGGTAATTTCATATATTAGCAACTAGGTATCTTAATGTACATGTATATATGTTGCGGCTTCTGCAAGAATAAGGATAAGAGAGAAAACCTTTTCTTATACGTTCTAAGATTTTGTCATGGTATCAGAGCATTTAGCTTAATTTGATAAGCTAAGAGTTCGATCTTGTGAGAGAGAAAGATTTTCGTTTTTCTTTTCTTTTAAGGATACTCTGTTTTGTGGTGATTTACGTTCTCTGTTTTGAAGGATATGATGATAGGAACTGAAGATCCAAAAGATACGGCTGGAAGCTCTATGACAAAGGAACAGTCTGTTTCACGAGCTCGTGTTGAGGTACGAAGGAGAACAATCTCTCCTTATGACCTTTCTCCAAGCGACAATCCTGGTCAAGTGATTTCGCAACCATTGCTCAAGGGATCGAATTATAATGAGTGGACAACAAATCTGAAAACTTCCTTGAGGGCATGTAAGAAGTTTGGTTTCGTGGATGGTACTCTTCCATGTCCTAGTGAGGATTCTCAAGATTATGAAGATTGGTGGACAAACAATGCCCTGATTTTGTCTTGGATCAAACTCACAGTGGTAGAGGATTTGAGATCGACATTGTCACAGGTTGAGCTTGCAAGTGAATTGTGGAATTATATCAAGATACGTTACTCTGTCAAGAACGGACAGAGAGTGCAACGTCTCAAGACTGAGATTGCAATGTGTCGTCAACATGGTCTAAGTATTGAGGCGTATTATGCAAAGCTTATGCAGCTTTGGACCTCACTTGCTAAATTTAGAGTATCTAAAGTTTGTCATTGTGCCATCGGTTTGGAGTTGCAGAAGGAAAGGGAGGAAGATAGATTACATGAATTTCTCAAAGGGTTAGATGATACTGTGTATGGAACGGTTAAGTCTAATTTGTTATCACGTGATCCCTTGCCGACGCTTGACGAAGCATACAACACCCTGCTGCAAGATGAAGATAGTAGGAGGACATCACGGATCGTGGAAGAGAGACAGTTAGACACGATGGTCTATCCTGTGCAAACGGCTCCGCGAAGTACACAAACTCGTGGCCCTCCTGTTCGTGATGAAAGGAGCTTTATGACACAGGAGGAGAGAGCAAAGCTCGTGTGTTCTGCTTGCAAGCGCACAGGACATGTTGCGGAAAATTGTTTCCGAAGCTTGGGATATCCAAGTTGGTGGGGAGATCGACCGAGGCCTCGTTTGAATTCGGGTCAGGGTCGTGGTTCAACTCCTAGTGTGGGTCGACCTTCTGGTGGTGATGGAGCGAGAGCTAACGTGATTATGGCACCTCTTGCGGCCACAGTATCAACTCATAATATCACTGCCAGTGATCGAGTTGGTTTTAGTGGATTGAGTGACAAACAGTGGCGTACGTTGGTCACTCTTCTTAATGAAAGAAAGGCACCTTCGAGTGAGTCATTGACTGGTATGTTTAACCTTGGATCTTGGATTTTTGATAGTGGAGCTACTAATCATATGACAGGTTTTTTGCGTTTCTTGACGGATATATGCGATATGGTTCCGTTGTCGATTAAGCTACCTGATGGACGGCTGACTATGGCTCGACAACATGGAACTGTGGTTTTGAGTTCGACACTTACATTGCGCAATGTGTTGTTTGTTGATGGATTAGATTGTCATTTGGTTTCTGTTTCACAGTTGAATCGAGACATTGCTTGTGTGTTTCAGATCACTGATAAACTTTGCGTGGTTCAGGACCGCATAACCAAAATGCTGATTAGAGTGGCTGAGCAGGTGAAAGGGCTTTATTTTTTGCGAGGAATAGAGTTTGCGGGTGCAATATGTCAGACGAATTCGGTTTCTTCAGATACATGGCATCATCGCTTAAGACATCCCTCGCATAGTGTTTTAGATTTATTATCTATTTCGGGTGTTTCTACTTCTAAGTTGCAGAATAAGACTTATGAGATTTGTGTTCGAGCTAAACAAACTCGATGTTCTTTTCCGACAAGTACTAATAAAACTACTACGTTGTTTGAATTAGTTCACTGCGATTTATGGGGTCCCTACCGTACTCCTGCTCACTGTGGCGCTTGTTATTTTCTCACGATAGTTGATGATTTTTCACGAAGCGTTTGGTTGTATCTTCTTTCTTTGAAACAAGAGGTCTCACAAACACTTCGTAACTTTGTGTCTCTCATCGAACGACAGTTTGAAAAGCATATAAAGACTATTCGCAGTGATAATGGAACGGAGTTTTTGTACTTATCATCATATTTTTGAGACAAAGGCATTATTCATGAGACCTCATGTGTTGGGACCCCGGAGCAAAATGGTCGCGTTGAAAGAAAACATCGCCATATCTTGAATGTTGCTCGGGTATTGAGGTTTCAATCATCTTTACCTATTGAGTTCTGGGGAGAATGTGTTCTTACTGCGGCTTATTTGATTAATCGAACACCAATGCCACTACTTGATGGACTTACTCCTTTTCAACGTTTATATGATCGCCCTCCTCCGTTGAATCACCTTCGTGTGTTTGGGTGTTTGTGCTATGCTCATAACCAGAACCATAAGAGTGACAGGTTCACTTCTCGGAGTATTCGATGTGTGTTTCTTGGATACCCGTATATATGGAAAGAAGGGATGGAGATTGTATGAGTTAGAAACGGGTCCAATTTTTGCATCAGGTGATGTTGTTTTTTGTGAAGCAGAGTTCCCATTTGCACCTACTGTGGCACGACGTGATGATATTGAGACTAATCCTTCTCCGTTGCTTCCTCCGCAAGAAACAATTCAGTTTTTGATGTTGATGATGCCGATGTGGTTAATCCACCTCCTAGTTCTTCTGCCTCTGATGAGCAGAACACTGGTGTTGACGTGACAAGTTCACCTGAGCACAGAAACTCACCCGAACCAGATTCCTTGCCTTCCACGCAACAGGCGTTGTACCTTGCTTCTTCTACTTTACGTGATTTTGATCAACATCCAATGGGAGCTTCACCTACAGATACGTCAAATGAACATCATAGTGGTGAGCTTTCTGCTGAGTTTGATGATCACATTCTCACGCCGGCGGTGAGCGGTTCATCGGACAGTGAGCTTGGTCGTGGTCACCGTGTTCGCCGACCACCATCTAAGTTGAGTGATTATATTCTTAACACCATTGTGGTTACTCCTGAAGTAGAATATAGTTCACCATATCCGATTACATATTATGTAAATTGTGACAAATTCTCACCTAATCACATTGCATTTCTCTCGGCTATAACAGTGTATGATGTGCCGACGAGTTATGCTGAGGCTGTGGAACACGAGGTCTGACGTGATACAGTTCGAATGGAGGTTGATGCATTGGAAGATAGTCATACATGGGATATTGAGACACTTCCAAAAGGGAAGAAGGCGATTGCTTGTAAGTGGGTATTTACTGTAAAATTACGATCTGATGGTACTCTGGAAAGATACAAAGCTCGTTTGGTTGCTTGTGGAAATAGTCAGGTCGAAGGGAGTGATTTTGAGGAGACATTTGCTCTTGTTGCTAAGATGGGCACGGTTCGCTCTTTTCTTCAAGTGGCTGCTTCTCGTGACTGGGAAGTGCACCAGATGGATGTTCATAATGCATTCTTGCATGGTGACTTAGATTGAAGAGGTATATATGCGACCACCTCCGGGTTTTCGTACTTCAGATCCGACTAAGGTATGTCGTCTTCGTAAAGCTCTCTACGGTCTAAAGCAGTCTCCGCGATGTTGGTTTGCGAAGTTGACTACAGCCTTATGTGATTATGGTTTCGTTCAGTCGGTTCCAGACTACTCGTTGTTTACGATGGAGAGTGGTGATGATCGATTGCATGTTCTTGTTTATGTTGATGATCTGATTATTTCAGGAAGCTCGTTACGGATCATTGAGGAGTTTAAAGCTTATTTGGGTCGATACTTTCATATGAAGAATTTGGGTATATCGAAATATTTTCTTGGGATTGAATTGGCGCGAAGCTCTTCGGGAATTTATCTGTGTCATAGAAAGTATGCGTTGGATATTATCTCTGAGATGGGGATGCTTGGTGTTAAGCCTTCTGCTTTTCCACTGGAGCAGAATCATAAACTGGCGTTGGATAAGGGCCCTGATTATGTAGATGTTGTGGGTTATAGGAGGCTTGTTGGTCGCCTCATTTATCTCGCGGTGACTCGACCAGATCTCTCTTACGCAGTTCATATCTTATCTCAGTTTATGCAGAAACCAAAACAAGCTCACTGGGATGCGGCTCTTCGTGTGGTTCGTTATTTGAAGGGAAATCTTGGTCAAGGTATTTTGCTTAAGGCACGCACTGAATTGACATTGGTGGCTTGGTGTGACTCGGATTGGGCTGGTTGTCCTATTACTAGACGGTCTCTGACGGGTTGGTTCATTCAGCTTGGTGGTTCTCCAACTTCTTGGAAGACTAAGAAGCAACCGTGTGTTTCGTGTTCTTCGGCTGAGGCAGAATACCGTTCTATGTACTTCACACTTAAAGAGCTCATCTGGTTGAAATCGATATTGGTTGATTTGGGTGTCAAGCATGCCGCTCTGATTTCTCTTTATTGTGACAACAAGGCGGTGATACATATAGCTGCCAACCCGGTTTTCCATGAGCGCACGAAACATATTGAGAGAGATTGTCATTTTATTCGCGATGAGATTATTCGTGGCACCATAGTTACACGATATGTTTCTACGAAGGCGCAGCTTGCAGACATCTTCACCAAGGCTTTGGGAAAGAGTGAGTTTGATGAGTTTATGGTCAAGTTGGGCGTTTGTGATCTTCACGCTCCAACTTGAGGTGGGGTATTAGGATATATATATGTGTATATATTCATATTAATGTTTAGAGTATGTACATAAGGGTAATTTCATATATTAGCAACTAGGTATCTTAATGTACATGTATATATGTTGCGGCTTCTGCAAGAATAAGGATAAGAGAAAAAACCTTTTCTTATACATTCTAAGGTTTTGTCACGTTTAAAAAAAAAAATGTCTACCCAAACGGATTTTGAAAAGAGAGACTTTAGATGAAATTTTAATATGGAGTTCTATACTTGTCCTCTTACCATTCCTTCAATCATTTGTAATTTAATTAAATTATAAAAAGAAATTACAATAATAATATAAAATTTGTGAAAAACCTCATTTTAAGTCTTTTAGGGATAATTATGCTCTAATATTGCTAACGATTGAGCAAAACCGAACTGTCGAAATTTTCACGTGGTTGCTGACTATGCATGAGATTTGATACGTAGTGTTCAATTCCGATCTACTTCGGAATATGTTTTCTCAAATAACACCCGGATTAAAACTTTGTGTTCCATTATTAAAGAAACTTTGAATTTGACGTTATTAAATAGTTTTAAAATCAACATTATTAGGAGTTAGAACTACTATGATTCAGCCTTTTTGAACAAAATTATATAGTTATATGAATATATATATATATATATATATATTATTTATTTCAATACATATTTTAATTATTAAATTTAAGTACTTGTAATGTAATGTTGACGCCAGCCAATCCAATTGAATTAATGCAAAATTCCTTGATTATTTATGTAATTTAATAAAACTTCATGGTTGTTTGACATAAATAAACTTCATGGTTAATTAATACTAATACTCGAAAGTGGAGATTCAAAGAAAAATTCAGTTTCTGTTTGCTACATATACACAAAATGTACTCTCCTCATGAAATAATAAAAGAAAACTAGAATAGAATATGCAATGAATCTTTTTTAGTATACGTGGTTCTAATATTATTTGCATTAGCAGTTTTGGACGATCGTGCCATTTTAATAAATGATTGAGCGATTTGTTTTTAGAATCTTGTCATTACATGCATGTCAATGAAATTTTTTTCAATCATCCGAAATTTGTGGTTGGAAAAATCAAAAAAGTTAAACATCTACTACGTACAATTAAGTTTTGAGACCGCATGATAAGTGATAACAATCGGATCCTTAATCATTAGTTAGCCACCTAATCAAAGAAAATATAACATGAACTATATAAAATATTTGCGGTAAACTAATAAAACATTTGACCTACAATTAATTAGAACCTGAAGGAGTATGTAATAAGATATGATATTGATTTAAAGACCAATATGACGTATGTGCTTACATAAATAAGTGGTCAACCTTGAATTTTATATAATCAGATCAAACTCTGCACGAACAAATCAACTCCAACACACACCAACTGCATACGACCATACGTAGTCTAGTTAATTGCCACAAAAATAATTATTACGAATTTACGATGATTAATATTTTATACTTCGTCATGATAACGGAGAGCCAAGGTCATGGCTATTATCTTTAACAACGTGTTGTAAGATAAAGATGTCTGTTGTACAATTGCTAGAAAAAAGGCATTTGCTAGATCATGAATCGCATTAGAACCGATACAAGGTCACACAATGGCGTGGAAGTGAGTCAACCAACAAAGGAAAACTATGAGCTTTTGATAATGCAAAAACTTGAATCAAGAATAAACAATGACGTGGAAAGAACCACACAGAGGAGATATAAACATAATGAAGCGAATGACAAAGGATCTTAGTGACAAAAATATTAAAAAAGCTTACTAGACACATGTTACCATGGGATGCAGGACACAAGGGAAGCTTACCAACGGAGCAGTAACTGCCAATGAAATGGTACCAGTCAGAAGTTACAAGTACTTTGATGGATATAGTTCAAGGTGTGGGAACGCCTAAGGACGAGGGAAGTTAAGGAAAAAACTTCAGTTATGGTACAAGAATGCAACACAAAAGACACTTTTTGCAGGGAACAACCTCCCGTGCAAGAACTGTTGTTTAGCAAGGACTGCCTAATAAGGGAACTATTTGAGATTATCGTGAAACGAGAATTGTTAGAGCACAAAAAGTACAAAACTAAATCTTAAAACCATTCTTGAGCATAAAAGATAAAAGTCAGTGGACAGTCTAACTCAACAAATTTTAGAATGAAATTGGGATGCAAGGACATTGTACCGATCCTGACCCGGTCCGGTCAGAAAATTTCAGTTCGCAGGAAACCGAACCGGAAACTCTAGGTCAACCCGAGGAGCCTCCACTCTATTTAAAAACATCATCACCTCGAGAATCGTGCCATAATCAATCCCGAAGCGAAGTTCTGCAGAAAACCCGAGAGAAACTCGAGAACCCTAGCCGTCGCCGACCACCCGAGCACTCCGAGCCACCACTGATCGCATCCGAGCCACCGTTGCCGTCGCCGAGCCTCTGTGTTGCACTGTCGCCGTCTTCACCCTCGGAAATCGCGCCGCAAAGCTTCCTGAGTCACCGATCGTCGTCGCCTCCTTCGATTTTTGCCAATCAGCCGCCGTTCATCGCTTTCGAGCCTTTCTCGATGCTAATTCCTCCACCCCGTGTGTTTCAGCTGCCAACAGAAGCTCTTCAGCCGCCGTATCCTCGCCGCGATCGCGATCCAAGCCGATCCGAGTCTTCCGCGGCGAATCTCGATCCAATTTGAGGCCCGAGCGTCGTACCCGAGCCCCACCGTGCGCCGCAGGCCTCCCCTTTACCGTCTCTGTCGTCTCCCGAGCCTCCACACTTTCGATCCTACCGTGCCGTGGCTCCGAGCCGTCGCTTGCGTGAATCTGCAGCTCTCCCACGGTGTTTCCATCGTTTGTGAGGTAGTTTTTCGCTTCCGGTATCGTTTTCCGCGTTTCCAGAAGTTCTCGTAGTTTTTCGTGTTCCGGGTTTTGGAACTTTCAATTTTTGGAAACTTTCTATTTTTGGCAAATTTCCAATTTAGGAAGTTTCAATTTTTGGAAAGTTTCCTTTTTAGGAAAATTACTATTTGGAAAAGGTTATCTGATTTAGTAGTTTTTTTCTGGAAGTTTCCATTTATGACAGGTTTACATAAATGGAAAGTTTCCTTTTTAGGCAAGTCTCGGATAGAGGTCTAATCTGAGTTCCTTTTTGGTTCAGGTCAAGAAGTTCAGTAATCGGTTTAGAAGGTCTCCTGCATCCGTTTTCGTCTGCATCTCAAGCTAAGCCTGTGACTTGCCTTACCGGAAAGGGAGTTAAGTTTGAATGGACAAATGACTATTCCAAGAGCTTTAAGGAGTTAAAGGACCGCCTGACTCAGACGTCGGTGCTAGCGCTACCAAAAGTGGAAAATCCGTATCAGGTCTATACAGATGCCTCAGGAGTAGGATTAGGGTGTGTTCTTATGCAGTCCAAGAAAGTAATCGCCTATGCTTCGCACCAGCTGAGACCGCACGAGACAAACTACCCGACGCACGATTTGGAATTGCCTACAGTTGTTTTTGCCCTCAAGATTTGGAGAGCGTATCTGTATGGAGAAAAAGTTCAGATCTTCACATACCACAAGAGCTTGAAGTATATCTTCACCCAGCCGAATCTAAATTTGAGATAAGCAGATGGATTGAACTTCTGGCAGATTAAGACTTAGAGATTGCTTACCACCCTGGGAAGGCCAACGAGGTAGCTGATGCCTTAAGCCGCATAAGGATAGATGTGGCAGAGTCAAAGGAGGCTCAAGAATTGGTAGAAATGGTAGCAACTCTTCGCCTATGTGCAATTTCGGTAGGAGATGGTATGACCAAATTAGAAGCTGTAGACCAAGCCGATCTATTATAGAAAATCCGCCAGGCACAAGTTAAGGATGAGTCACTCCAGGACATGGTCCAAAAGGAAGTAATCGGTTACCACGTGACAACTAATGGAATGGTTATTTTCAGGGAGAGAGTTTGCGTGCCGAATGACCTGGAGTTAAGGAAGAAAATCCTACAGCAAGCCCATTGTTCGAAGTTTTTAGTTCACCCTGGAAATGGTAAGATGTACAGGGACATGAAGAGGTTTTACCATTGGAGCGGAATAAAAAGAGATGTCGTTACTTGGGTTGCGCAGTGTTAGACATGTCAGCAGGTGAAAGCAGAGCGCCGAGTACCCGGTAAATTACTACAGGACTTGCCATTACCAGAGTGGAAATGGGACATGGTGACTATGGATTTTGTCACAGGGCTGCCAGTTACCATAGGAGGTATGAATGCTATTTCGGTAATAGTCGATCGACTTACGAAGAGCGCTCACTTCTTGCCAGTAAAGAAAATAGACGGTGCCGACCGACTAGCGCAAAATTATATCGATGAGATAGTCAGACTACATGGGATTCCAGTCAGTATCGTGTCCAACAGAGACGTTAAGTTCACCTCAATGTTCTAGCAAGCATTTCAAAAGGTTATGGGGACAAAGGTCAACCTAAGTACTGCCTATCACCCTCAGACATACCGACAGTCGGAAAGGACAATTCAGACATTGGAAGACATGTTGAGAGCATGTATACTGAAGTGGGGAGGAAATTGGTTTAAGCAGTTGCCGCTAGTAGATTTCGCCTACAACAATAGCTACCACGCTAGCATAGGGATGCCACCCTATGAGGCCCTCTATGGGAGACCATGCAGAACGCCACTATGTTGGTTCGAAGTGGGGGAGACCCAAGACCTAGCACCAGAAATCATTTAGGAAACCAAGCTGCAAGTGGTAATGCTCAAGCAACGACTGAAAGAAGCCCATGATCGGCAGAAGAGTTACGCCGGCAATCGCAGAAGGGATCTGGAATTTGAGGTACGAGATCTGCTATTTTTGAAAATGAGGAACTTCCAAGGAGGGAAGAAAGGAAAGGGTCAGAAGAAGTTAAGACCAAGATTTATGGGACCATACCCCATTGTCGAGAGAATAGGCGTTGTTGCCTACATGTTAGCACTCTCACTGAAATTGGCCGAATTTCACGACATCTTCCACGTCTCAGTTTTAAGAAAGGTCATGAGAGAACCCGAACTTATCCTGCCTACTCTGCCGCCGAACCTGCAGAAGAACTTCTCAGTGCAAAGTCGACCAGCATAGATACTGGCAAGAGAGGTAAAGGAAATTCAAAGGAAAGAAGTGACAATGGTCAATGTTAGCTGGAAGGAAGGCGGTATCCAAGAAGAGACTTGGGAAGTAGATAGTGCAATGCAGAGGGATTTCCCGGAACTATTTGAAAAATCTAGAAGGCAACCGGAGAACGCTCTAGATTCGAGGACGAATCCCGTTGTAGTGGGGGAGAATTGTAATGACCCCGACCCGGTCCGGTCCGAGAATCCCGATTAGCAGGAAACCGAACTGAAAATCCTATGTGAACCCAAGGATCCTCCACTCTATTTAAAGATGCCATCGCCTCGAGAATCGTGCCAAAATCAATCGTGAAGTGAAGCTTTGCAGAAAGCCGGAGAGAAACCTGAGAACCCTAGCCGTCGTCGACCACCCGAGCACTCCGAGCCACCACTAATCGCATTCGAGCCACCGTTGCCGTCGCCGAGCATCTGTGTTGCGTTGTCGCCGTCTTCACCCTCGGAAATCGTGTCGCAAAGCTCCCCGAGTCACCGATCGCCATCGCCTCCATCGATTTCTGTCGATCAGCTGCGTTCATCGCTTTCGAGCCTCTCTCGACGCCGATTCCTCCACCATGTGTGTCGCAGCCTCCAATTGAAGCTACTCAGCCGTCATATCGTCGCCGCGATCGTGATCGCGATCCAAGCCGATCCGAGTCTTCTGCGGCGAATCTCGATCCAATTTGAGGCCTGAGCATCATACCTAAGCCCCTCCGTACGCCGCAGGCCTCCCTTGTGCCGTCTCCGTCGTCTCTCGAGCCTCCACGCTGTCGACCCTCCCCTGTCGTGTCTCCGAGCCATCGCTTACGTGAATCTGCGGCTCTCCCACGACGTTTCCATCGTTTGTGAGGTAGTTTCTCGCTTCCGGGATCATTTTCCGCGCTTTTGAAAGTTTCCTTAGTTCCGCGTTTTGGAACTTTCCAATTTTGGAAACTTTCTATTTTCGACAAGTTTCCAATTTAGGAAGTTTCTATTTTTGAAAAGTTTCCTTTTTAGGAAAATTACTATTTGGGAAAAGTTATATGATTTAGTAGTTACCTTTTCTGGAAGTTTTCATTTATGGCAGGTTTCCATAAATGGAAAGTTTCCTTTTTTAGGCAGATGCCAGATAGAGGTCTAATCCGAGTTCCTTTTTGGTTTAGGACAAGAAGTTTAGTAATCGGTTCAGAATTTCTCCCGCATCCGTTTTCGTCTGCATCTCAGGCTAAGGTGAGGAGCTAAACCCGTAGCTATCCCCCCGTAGATTTAGATTAGGATGTTTTCTCTGGTACCATAGGTTTAAAGCGTCTTACTTGATAGTCTTGTTTGAGTGTCGAGTCAGTCTTGGTTGATGATTGAGTATGTGAGGTCTAAGTTATTGCCTTAGTGACTTAAGATGTCTGTATGAGATTGGTGTGTGTGTGTGAGATGGAGATTGTGACCGCCTCTGGAGGGAAAAGGAAGTCCTGGAACCATATATACCGGTTAAGTTGAAGTGAAGGAAGTTCGGTCACTGTGGTAGTTCGTAGGTTACGTAGTATGGTGCCAGAGGTTTTTTTTAGGGCATCTTCGAATGCCAAGATTTGCTTGCGGTACAATAGGTGCTTGTTTGGTGTTAAATGTATGCTGGCTTAGAAGGCATTCTATGTCTTTTCTGCGGTTTTGCGTGTTTAGAAACCCACCCCTTGGTGAGTGATTCCCCTGTCAGTCACCCTTCTCTCTCCCATGTCCCTCCCACTCTTTGTTTTGTAGGTGAGCATGAGGAGTAGCCAGGAGACGGAGACTGGTTCGGTGTTCGGTTTTGGGTGTCGGGTTATTTTTAATAAGTTTTTGTCGTATTGTTAGACTTGATTTCTTTTAGTTACGTTGAACTCTTTGGATTGTGATGTTGGTTGGTATGGATTTTATCGGTTCTATTTAATAAATGATATTCGGTTTTGAGGACTATGTCCCGTTCGGTTTTGAGGACTATGTCCCGTAGATGCTCTGATGGAGGTGTGCGATATAATTTTGCGGATAGCATGCACGGAGGAGACCCTGGCGAGAGAGAACCCGAGTGCTGATAGTTTGGTAGGGAACACGTGCGGGGACCCTGACGAGGGAGAACCCGTGTGTTGGTGGTTTGGTAGATAACATGCGTGGGGACCCTGACGAGGAAAAACCGAATGTTATAAAGTGGTATCAGAGCCTAGAGTACAAAGAGG
>OVAN01001666.1:0-38777 GCA_900406275.1 Anastatica hierochuntica
CAGCAAATTTAAATATAGTTTGTTTTCAAATTTAAAATAAATCCTTAACTTTTAAAATAATTATATTACAACATTATTATTTTCTAAATAAAATTTGTTACAAAAATTCAAAAAANTCAAAAAAAATTCAAAAATGATAAAATTTAGAAAAATTTATAAATAATTTATATAAACTATAAAAATTTAAGTTTAGTCATCTGATGTTTTTAAAATACTTTAACGAGTTTTGTTTCACGGTATTTCGGGAATTGGATATTATCCGAATTGAACTCATACGAGTATCCGAGGAAATCTAAAAGTTCGAAAATCTTAAATCTAAATAGGATCCAAAATTCGATATAAATGAAAATTCTAAAAGTTTTGAAACTGAACCCGAATCCGAAACTCGCAATAACCGAAAATTATAAATCCGATATTCGAAAAATCTAAACATGATTAATAATATATAAAACTATTAAAAAAACCCGGGCGATTGCGGGGGTCATAACTCTAGTACATATTGAGAAAAAATATTGACGTATCTAATAGTGTTATTATATGAACTAGTTGATATGCTCGCATAATACGCGAGTTAAAAATATCTAAATTAGTATATATGATCAATTTTTATTTTTGAAATTATTGTTTGCGAGTTAAAAAATTATTTTTATAATGATTATTTCAGGAAAAAGAGCGAATTTAGTAATACTTTCAAAGAAATTTTCATTTATTTTAGATTTGAACTTAAGTATAAAGATCATCATGACCATATATTGTATCAACGTTTTTTTTGAATAATGTTTACATTAACTTTTAGCAATACATTACTTATATATAATTGAACTATTTAAACAATATATTCAACTATTTTAGCATGACTCTGATTTTAAATCATCGAAATAATAAATCCAAAACTCAAAAATCTTGCCTTCAAATTTTATATGCAGTGTTTATGGTATTTAAAAAAAGTAAGTTAATGTCTTTAGGAAACATTTTTTATATGATGGTTTTTTCGAACAAAAAATTACTATATGGTATTTTAAGAAATTCTTTTTGACACGAGTCCTCTATCATGGGCAACCATTGATGGAGTGAAATTTTAATTAATGTTTGGTTGACAAAAAAAAAGAAATTCTTTTTGAAATATTAAGATAAGACTTAAAAGTGAAATGATTCTTCAAATCAAATATTTTCAAACTTCTAGAAAAACATTGGTTTTAGTTTCATTTACGAATTATTATTTTATAATGTATTATTAAACTCTCTAGTTAGAATTGTTTTGCTTAAATGATTAATTTTTAACCATGAAAATATAAAAAAGATAGATAAACTTATGTTCAAACTTTATTTTTATTTGGTTTGAAAATTATTTACTTTTAAATATTTCAAAAGGAATTACTTAAAATACTACTTAATATAAAAGCCATCATTATACTTAAGTTATGTCGTATTTTTTGTGAAATGTATTGTGATGATGACATGTGACAAATGATTTCAACAATCATGATTTTAGAAGTCGTCCTTAATGAGTATGTTTTTCTTTTTAAGATTTGTAATATTTTTCAAATTTCCGATTTTTTAAAAATAATGAATTTACTTGTAAAATTTTACTTATTAACATCTCTATTATTTTTCCGATTTCCAACTTTACAAAAATCATGATATATACATTTACAAATACCAAAAATTAATTAATGTATTGATTCCTATATAAAAAGATTAGCATAAATAATAATTTAAATAATGACACGAAACTATTCAAAATTATGTAAAGTGTCATGTCATAATTTTGATGTTGAAAGTGATTTTTGTGATAACATGTGTCAAATTAACTTACCAATTAATGTATAGGGGATTCTCTTAAATTTTTATGTTATTGGATTGAGTATTAAGAGTCATTCTATTTAATTATTTCAAATTCTAGTGTTATTCAATTTCTCTGTTTTCTAATTTCATTAAAATTGTGTTATTCAATTTTGAAATACTTTTTTATTTTGTTTTCATTTCTAAAAAACTTAATAGAATTCAAAATTTTTTTTGTGAATAATCAATTCTCAACCATTTCACTATCATTATTTGTGGAATTCCATAATTCTCTTCAAAAACTTCACAATATCTTAAAATAAATAGAATTTTTTAAAATTTTTTTCACATTCTATAATTGAATAACTTCCCTAAATATTTTTTAAAAGAAAACTTTTACAGAAATTATAGAACCATTTTTAACAGATCTGAGATATTTTTGCTTCATATCTTTGAAATTTCTATATTAAAATTATTTAAGTTTGTCTTTTTTCATATTTTTAAAAATAAATTATTATTTATTATAATCTATTTTCCAGCATATAAGTAGAATCTTCACTGGGTCATATATTCAAGATTAATTTACAGAAATACACTTAAAAGGAAAAGAAATTTTACATTTACACCTGTCTTTTAATGGTTTTCAAATATACACCTCAAATATTAGGGTTTAGGGTTTAGTGATTAGGGTTTAGTGATTAGGGTTTAGGGTTTAGCTATTAGGGTTTAAAGTTTAGGAATTATGGTTTAGGGTTTAACGTTTAGGGTTTCTCTTATTCTAGGGGTATAATTGTATTTTTCATTAAAAAAGGAGGTGTAAAAATAAAATTTTTTCAAACAGGGATATTTTTGAAAAATAGACAATACAAAAGTATATTTTTGTAAGTCTCCCTATATTCAAGTCATCATAAACATATTGATGTATCTTGAGTGATTTACATTCATCCCTAATACTATATATATTATTTTGATGATTTCTAAAAATAAATCTATTGATTTACAAAAATATCAAATCACTATACAAAAAACTAAACAAAAAAAAATCATATCTAGAGAAGATCTTCAAAGCCGTTGAAAGAGATTTTGTTCTACTCATAGTCATATTACGTGTAGATATTTAATTACTTTTGTCAGATATACTTAGATATTTAATAGAACACGATTTAAGATTTATTAATCAATTTTTAATTTTATTCAATATATTGAAATAAGAAAACTGACAAGTATTGAAGTTTGATCCACAAAATACAAAAGAAAATTTTAGAGATTTGATCAAAAAGGAAAAAAAATATTACAAAAATTTGACCCAAAAAACTAATCACATAATACTTGAGTATTTTAGCCTGTTTTAGTTTCATCACTACTTTTTTCTTAACACCCCAAAAATATGTTATATGAGAGAAATCAAATTTTAACAAAGCTCTTGTCAATGGTTTTTTGCAAAACAATTGCCACATATTTGAATTTGTCGTGATACCATCATCGTGATACAATCATCCCAAGTTAACTTTCTTTCCAAATGTTTTAGGGATGATTTCACAAATGACCTAAAATTGTTGGTCAAATGCAAAACTAACTTTCTCTCATCATTTTTCAAAATATCATATTTTGCTCTTCTCCATAACTCATATTTACTACCAATGCCATTATTTACAAATTATTTAATTAAAAACACAATTTTAAAAATACAAACACACCCTCAACTTCTCCAAATATTTACCAAAATACTATCATCATCAATTTTTGCCAACCACCATTAACAACCAAATTCAAGCTCTAAATGCTTCATTCAAGGCTAATATCTTTACATTTTTGCTCAATGTTTGTTGAAAAACCTCATTATCTCTTACGTTTTCTCATTTTCAAACCAAAAAAATTCTCAAATTTTCGTTTTAAAATTTTTCAAGTTTTGAGATCCCGTTATTCCGGCGATTTGAGCATAGATAAGGACGCAAACATCTCGCTTTTAAGCTCTGGGAACTTGGAGAGGCGGATACAAGCTCAAATCAACTCAAGGTAGCTCTAGAGCTTCATTTTTGTTAAAGTTTCAGATCTGCGTTCTGCAGACTTCTATAAAAGTCTGCAGCCATAATAGACTTCTCTATAAGTCTTCTAGTCAACGCAGATGTTAGTTTTGTAGTTGAAAAATATTTGAGTAGACTTCCGCGGAAGTCTGCATATTTCTTTGATAACACAAAAATTTTGCAGACTTCTATAGTAGTCTGCTCTAAAAACAGGTTAATTTTGTAGTTGACCAAATTGACTTTTTTGAGTAGACTTCTCTAGAAGTCCTGTTTAAAAGTGAGGTTAGTTTTGCAGTTGACCAAAGTTGACTTGCTAGAGTAGACTGCGAAAGAAGTCTGTGCGGATAGTTTTGTATTTGACCAAAATCACAAAATATTTACCTTTTGGAGAAGACTTCTCTAGAAGTCTACAACTTTTTCAAAAATTGAGTTGACTTCTACGGAAGTCTGCTTATTCAAAGTAGACTTCTAGTGAAGTCTGCGATTACGAGGCGGTCAACACTCCAACAGACTTCTCGAAAGTTCTAATGTAGCAGACTTCTATAGAATTCTACTTAAATTATGCAGACTTTTAGAGAAGTCTACTCCAAAAGTCAAAGTTTGGTCAAATACAAAATTAACCTAAGTAGACTTCTCGGAGAAGTCTACTAAAAATTCAATATTTTGTTATTTTGGTTAACTACAAAACTAACCTAAGTAGACTTCTTTCGAAGTCTACTCAAAAAGTCAACATTTTGGTCAACTACAAAAATGACCTCCTTTTTAGCAAACTTCATCAAGAGTCTACTAGAAATAAATCAGAATTACATAACTAACCTAAATGAAGTCTACTTTTATACTTCTTTTGAAGTCTACTCCGAGTAGAATCCAATAGAAGTCTACTCTGTCTTTTCGAGTAGACTTCCATAAAAGGCTACGCAGAGTAGACTTCAATAGAAGTCTACTCTGTCTTTTCGAGTAGACTTCCACTCTGTCTTTTTTGAGTAGACTTCTAAAGAAGTCTACTATGTCTGGAGTGACTGCTAAAGAAGTCTGCATTACACATAATTTTTGAAGATGTGTATTTTGCATGTGTAAAATAACTTTTTTTTTATCTTGATCGCTAATACGTTTAATTGTTTATTTCTTGCAGAGATGGTGAACTTGCCGGTTGTTTATTGTGCATGGGCGATGAATGAAAATTCATGGAATTTTTTTGTGGATACTCGCAAAGGAGGGAGAATGTTCTTTTTGAGTGATAGTTGTACCCATGGTGAACTTGTTGAAATGGTGCAAGATGATTACAAGCTCGGCAAGCGGAGCTTTGTTGAATTATTTTACTCTCTACCGGTTTCAACGTTGCAACAAATAGCTCTAGATACTCCTCCTATGTATATCACAAGTGATAGACAAGTTCAGAGTTTGATCGAGCTAAGTAGAACGCATGTTGTACGTTTATGTGTTTCGAGTCGATCTGAGATGGGTGTTGAGATTTATGAAGATCCGAACAGTGATCATGATGAAGATGCAGATATATGTAAGGATGAACAAACATATTTAGGTTCGGATGATGCGGATATATGCGGGAATGAATATTCAGATGTAGGATCGGATAAAGATGTTAAGGCAAATGAAGATAAGGTCGATATTTACACGGATGATGAAGACTACAATAAGTAAGGAAAAATGACTTTTGGGAATAAATTTTTTTGTTAAAAGTGGTGATATCGAAAACATGTATTTTAAGAACTGTTATGTAATGTGACTTTGTTTGTATAGAGTCAGTAGACTTCACCTGAAGTCTACTAGTTTTTTTAAGAGTAGCCTTCATCCGAAGTCTTCTAGTTCTTTGGAAGTCAGCTTTTACAAAATTTGTTAAAAACGTGCTTTAGCAAGTGTATAATGTTTTTTAGACATTTTCATATGTTATAGAGATATCAAGAACATTCTAAGGCAATAAACAAACTAACTAAAATTTGTACATTTCTTAGACAAGAAAATGTTGTCTCAATCCTCTTAGACAAGAATATGAGTTTTACTTATTTCTTGGCCAAAACGACCATCTCATCTTAAAATATTACACTTCACTTTAAAAGAAGATACGCACAAGCGACCTATGATCAATTGTGATAAACAATGCATGAATTTTATACCTTGCACATACCTGAATTAATAGAAAACAACAGAAACAATGAGTTAATAAGCTAATTAACAAAATACACATAACTACTCTTTTAAGATCCAAAGAAGGTTTGCATAGATTCAAAAACAGTTTTTGCCTAAACTGATTTTTGATAAATCTCAAACCTAATTCTTATCCAAGTCTTCCTCATCTGCAAGTGTATATTTGCTTCTCTGCTATGCTGTTTTTGCTTTGATGAATCTTAGGTACTTCTCAAAAGGTAGAGAAACCCATTACAGCTCCGGAAACGAAATTCTTAGAAGTAATCAACTCCATTCTTTTCACTTCCCTTTGTTTTCCTTCCTCCATAATCTCGCGGAGATTAGGATCCACTAAACAAAACATTATCACAAATTGATCAACCACTTAGTGAATACTTCTTCTCAGTGAAAACTTGGAACTTAGGGGCTTCTTTCTTCTAATGTTCCTCTCATTTCGTCTCGTTCGTTTCCTGCTCCAACAACCTGGAAAAAAAAAGAGGAACCAAAAAAGATGCAAGCTCTGTTAGCATATCATGGACAAATGTAGCTATTGTGTATGATGCAAGACAAGAGAGATGAGATCAACTATAAATCTTGTTTTCATAGGGTGAACTGGGTTTCGAAGTTCATCACACAAGAGCTTGGAACAAGTATCTTCATATGAAACAGAAAGGATAGAAGAATTAGCACAATGAAGAGCAATAGAAGAGAAGGTCAACTACCTAAAACCAACAGATTTACCATGTGAAAGGACAAAGAAAAGTGAATAGCGAACCTCTCTTGACCAGCAATATCCCAAATCTGAGCTTTGAAGATTTTTCCTTGGACAAAGACAAGTGAATATTGTCTCTTAATGCTCATACAATCAAGTGCATATACATACCAACTAATATCCCGACCATGAGATGTAGAAGGCATAAATAAGCATCCATGATCGCTTGTTGCCCAATCATCACAATGGAAACCTTGGCAGCACCCTTGTATACAATATTTTAAAGAAGTTAGTAATGTTTATTCATTCTGTACAACAATAACTATATCAAACCATCTGGATGAAATCAGTATCTTACAGATTGTGTGTTACCGTCACGGAAGGTCGAAGGAGCGTCAGAACTTTAGGAGGCGACGATCGTAGTGGGTGACGGTGATTTCACCAGAAAGCTAAAAAAAATCCGCCGGTGGTGTTTATCGCCAAGCCGACCTCCAATGTAACTATATCTTGCCAGATCCAGCTCCGTCTCGAAGAGGTTGAAGAGATCCAAACAAAATAAGATAATCGGTAGACCTAGCAAGATCAATTGTGCCCTGTCCATGGTGTATTTAAAATCACCCATTAAGAGTGAAAACACATCTAATATAGTATTATTACTTAAAATTTAGTTTTATTATTTAATTAAATTTTAATTTGAAAAAAAATTGAACAAATAATATAGTGACCAATGTTATTTGGTAATCTCAAAGTGTTTTTAAGTGTTTGTAAATGAGAACATGTTCTAATCAACTTTACTTAAGATATTATTTTTATTACTTTTTAATTTTTTAATGGTAAGAACATCTTCTAAGAACACCCCAATAAAGATGCTCTAACGGAGTGAGAGAGAGAGGTACACGATGGAGGAAGCAAAACAAATAGATCTAAAATAAAGATCGGAGAGAAAAAGGAGAGGAGGGACGTTAGTTAAATTTTGATAGGTTTTTTCTTTTTTTTAGAACAAAGATTTTTGTTTTCTTCTCTCTGTAAAACATATATATATATATATATCGCAAGTAAATTTTAGAGTTGGTAAAATCCTAAGTAGACTTTGAAACGAAGTCTACATCCTTAAACCAAAGTAGACTTCATCTAAAGTCTGACATCGAGCGGGAAAATTAATATTAGGCGGGAAAATTAATATTAGGCGGGAAAATTTATTCATTTCGGCGGAGAAAAAATTTTCTCCAAAATTTTGAGCGGGAAAATAAAATTTGTAATTGGAGACTTCAAATGAAAACACAAAAATTATAAGTTTTAGTCGAATCCTTAACAAAATTACATTGTAAATGATTGTAATATTCGTAATTAAACTTGTTTGTACTAATTTAACATTTATAACAAACAAATTTTGAGTTCTAAAGTTAAATCTTCAAGTTTAGATCAAAACTCTCAACAACAAACCATGACATTTGTTTCCTCCAAACCCTAAACCCTAAACTCTAACTAGTATATGTGTTGTTTATAACCTAATTGATCTTAGTTGCTTTAATTTGACTTCATTTTATGAAATTTTAATTTATATACCTTGTAATTGATAAGAGTTAATTTATGAATATACATTTTTACTCAAATTATTTTTTCTAATTTTTTAATTTAAATATAAGGTTTAATTACAGATGCATACTTCTAAAGAATTCTGCATCGGATGCATGTGTTGTTTCTAATCTAATTGATCTTAGTTGCTTTAATTTGACTTAATTTTATGAAATTTTAATTTATATACCTTGCAATTGATTATATTTAATTTGTGGATATACATTTTTACTCAAATTATTTTTCCAATTTTTTAAATTTAAAATCAAGGTTTAATTACAGATGCATACTTTTTTAGAAATCTGCATCCTTAAACCTAAGTAGACTTCAAATGAGGTCTGACATCGAGCAGGAAAATAAATTTTATGCGGGAAATTCGGCGGAAAAGTGATTTTCCCCAAAATTTTGAGCGGAAAATTGAAATTTTGTAATTGCAGACTTCATTTAAAGTCTACTAGTAGACTTCTATGTGACGTCTTCCAAAACGAAAAATCGAAAAATTGTAAATTTTAGTCGGAAATATTAAAAAATGTATTGTAAATGTTTGTAATATTCGTAATTAAACTTGTTGTACTAATTTCACATTTAGAAAAAACAAATTTTGAGTTCTAAAGTCAACCCTTAAAGTTTAGACAAAAACTCTCAACAACAAACCATGCATATTTGTTTCTCCAAACCCTAAACCCTAAATCCTAAACTCTAACTTAATTGATATTGGTTGTGTTAATTTGAAATAATTTTATGAAATTTTAATTTATATATCTTGTAATTGATAAGATTTAATTTATGGATATACATTTCTACTCAAATTATTTTCTTTTTCAAATTTTTTAATTTAAAAACAAGGTTTAATTACAGATGCAGACATCTAAAGAAGTCTGCATCGGATGCATGTGTTGTTTCTAACCTAATTGATCTTAGTTACTTTAAATTGACTCAATTTTCCGAAATTTTAATTTATATACCTTTTAATTGATAAGATTTAATTTATGGTATACATTTTTACTCAAATTATTTTTTTCCAATTTTTTTTATTTAAAAACAAGGTTTAATTAGAGATACAGACTTCGGATGCATGTGTTGTTTCTAACCTAATTGATCTTAGTTGCTTTAAATTGACTTAATTTTGTGAAATTTTAATTTATATACCTTCTAATTGATAAGATTTAATTTATAGATATACATTTTTACTCAAATTATTTTTAAAAATTTTTAATTTAAAAACAATGTTTAATTACAGATGCAGACTTCTAAATTTAATTTTTACTCAAATTATTTTTTAAAATTTTTTAATTTTAAAACAATTTTTAAAGAAGTCTGCATCGGATGCATGTGTTGTTTCTAACCTAATTGATATTAGTTGCTTTAAATTGACTTACTTTTATGAAATTTTAATTTATATACCTTCTAATTGAGAAGATTTAATTTATGGATATACATTTTTACTCAAATTATTTTTTCATTTTTTTTAATTTAAAAACAAGGTTTTATTACAAATGTAGACTTCTTTAGAAGTCTGCAAATGAAGTTTACTGACTCCGTTTCAGACTTCTAGAGGATATAAAGGTAATTGTCTCTTTTATTTTTTTTGTTTGTTCACAAGGGCCTTGAATGTAATTTCCCTACCTCCAAAAGTTAGTTTTGTCTAAAAAATATATTTTGGGTTACTTTCATTTTAAAATATTTGTTTTAGGTTAGTTTTGACAATATCCTCAATGTTTTATAAAATTTTAGAAAATTTGCTATAGATTCAAATCTATAATAATAGGATAGTCACAAATAGATTTTCTTCGCAAATTCTTCAAAAAGTTTGTTAAAAAATATATATTTCCTCGGTTCCTGACTCCGTTGTGTTGGGATGGGTTGGTTCGCCAAAGACGAGTATTTTATCTGGTATGACCCCGTCTTGAAGGGATTAGGGGTCACAGATCCTAAACCTCCTGACTATAAAAAAACATATATTCCCTCAAAAACATCTATTGTAAATTTACTACGGGTTTAAAATGAATTTTTTAAACGTCCCTCATAAATATGCTACAAATTTATATTAACAATTTTAAATGTCTCTTTCAATTCCTTGGCAGATTTACTATGTGAGAGATAACAAAAATAAAATAAAATAAATGAGAATAATAATTTGAAATTAAAAGATAAAATTGCAATTTTCTTGCAATTTTTTCAGTGATTTGTAAGCGATTAAATTTTAAAAAGTAAAATAGGATTATGAGTTTTGAAACTAAAAAAAATTATCATATAAAATCTCCGGATGGAAGAGTATTTTTTCCACACAGGGACTACTTTTGCAAAGGATTCATATACATATAGGTTAAGGGATTAACATATCAGTATGGCATGATCCGTGAATCCCGATCGTCATGTCAAGATCGGAAAGAAGACGAGGTAGTGTTTGGTATCCTCGATTGGAGATCCATCAGTTGATTAATCCCACCACGAGAGAATGGCATAGGGTTGATTCGGGGAATTCACCCAAGTCAGACTACTACACATGGTGGCCTGATATAACGTTATACTAAATCAAGACAATATACGGTTAAGTTCGGGTACAAACTTCTCAATTATTTTGAAATATCTTGGATAAATAATAATGGTTGAAGGCCTGGTTTGGAAGCTTTAAAGGCGTTTGCATGGAAGGTTAAATGTCCTATGAAAATACAACATCTTATTTGGCAAGTTATTCCGAAGAGTCTGGCAGGGACCACAAAACATGTTTCTAAGGGAATACGATGTGATACGGCGTGTAAGAGATGTGGTATTCAGAAAGAAACTATCAATCATGTCTTCTTTGAACGTCCAACGGTTTTGCAAATTTGAACTTTCTATACAGACTCGACAAGGATCAAGAAGTTCCCAACAACATCACTCCATACTAATATGGATTATCTATTTTGGAAGAACCCCTAAGGAGTTAAGATATAGATCGACATGATATTTTCCCACGGATCTTATAGTTCATATGGAAATCCAGAAATCAAAAGGTCTTTCAAGGGGTATAATTAGAGTATGGAGAAATTTTCAAAAATGCAAAAATAGAATATTTAGCATGAAAGAAGCGCATATCATATATCATGCTTCTGAAGAGCTGGGCCATGCTCAGACAAGGGAGGCCAATGTTTTAATTTGTCTTCTGGATGAATCTTGAAAACGGACAGACCCAACCTCTGGACTTGGTTGGGTTTACATGAAGAGCGATGAAAAGATAATTCTACTTGGGGAAAAGTGTCATAGGCAGAGTCTTTCTCCATTGCATTCAAAGTTTGAAGTTTTGATGTGGGCGATGTTAGAGATACTCGAAAGAAGAATAAATTGCCAAGTCTTCAAGACAAACTGTATTGAGCTCATCAACATCCTATAGAAGCTGAGGGACTCGCCAGTTTTCAATACGTTCATTCAAGATCTTCAGAATCTCCGTGGACACTTTCCAGATTTTTCCCTATTTGCCATCCCGCGCACGAAAAATCAAAAGCGAACTGTCTTGCTCGGGGGTGCTCAAATTATTTTTAATGATTTTGACATTGTAGGCTCTATTCCTCCAAAGTGGGCTACCAACAATGGAGTGAAGTTTTAATTAATGTTTGGTTGAAAAACAAATTAAAATATGATTTATTTTACCAAACAAATAATACAATAAAACATTACAATTGCAAAATTAATATCTAATACTATAACTCAATCTAAAGATTAATATTCAATCCTACTAATTCATCTCTATATTATTAATTAGAGAGTACATTTATGAGAATAACCTTTAATTTCTTCAAAGATTATATCAAATGCCAATGAGAAAAATATATGAAGAAAGAAAGACAAAATTATGGATAAAGTAGGTACTAAAAGATACTAATGATCGCTAATCCAATGCCAATTAAATCATGTTTGCAATATCTCATCTTAGATTTTTTTAATTTTGTAAATCATCAAAATAATTATATTTATTGATAATTAAGTAAATTAATCATTTTTTTAATTTCTAAAAATTATTATTTTTTAAATAATTTAAAATAGAATTTATTTCAAAATAAAAAAATGTACTTTTAATTATGTAATTAATATATAATTAATTAGTTATAAAATAAAGAAAATCACGATTTTTGAAGAAAAAACAGAAAAACTTAACCAATATCATAACTAAGAATCTTCACATAATATTGTTTCTATATGTGGAAATAAGGAAGTTGGAATAAATATAATAGTTTGAGCATTTAAAATTGTGAAAAATAATTATTCGAAAAAACATGTTTGTAATAAGATGTCCACAAAAAAGTAAAAATGGAGAACGACATATGTGGAATACATTAACATTGTTCGGAGGTAAGGATGTACAAAATATTTATCTATCCAACTTTAGATCAAAAAATGGACACTTTGTTTCGTGCAAGTAAACATTGTGGAAAATAATTTTGTGGATGCGAAGATGAAAAATATCATATTTCATATAAATATGTCCATATGTAAGCATTTACCAGTACATTTTTAAATGGACAACCTTTATAACCAATGTATACCATGAATATCGACAAACATGTTCCAAATATCTCCATATGTAAGTGTCCATTAGGCATGTTTAGAACTTCACCATGGTTACATGTTCATGTGCCTTGCAAATATTAGTTAAACAAGCAGATTGACATTTTACGTGAATGATATTTTTTGGAGATGGAAAGGCAATTGAAAGTGTTTATGGGCAATACGTCATGACACAATACCATGGTTTAAAAGTGTTTATGATACAATATGTCATGACACAATATCATTTTCACAACACAATACACTTTCGCTGTACATGAAATTTAAAATAATATAGTTACAAAGTCAAACCAACAATAAAAAAATATCTACTTTTCCAAAGATACAAGAGAGTTAAAAAGGAAAAATAAACTAGTGTAACAACATAACATCTAACGCTAGACCATCCACTTTTCCTTTCTCTAGGGTTTTACCTACGCGATTCTGCGTCTTCAATCCTCGTGGTTCTGCGAAAAAATTTCCGTTTAATACAAGCAAAACTTCTACTTCTGAAGTGAATTTCAAGCTCTATTCTTCTCCAAAGTCTTAGAAGAGAATCGATGGACAAGGAATTGTGGTGTTTACTACAACAGCTAGACCTAGGGTCGGAGAAGAGTCCTGTCAAGCTCTCAGCTGAAGCTCATTGTCACCAGGACCAAGAAAATCGATTGAGCATATTTGCTAAGGTACTGAACCCTTACCATCATAGACCAGTTGTTCTGAAAGCTACTCTGCCAAAATCTTGGCGATTAGAAGGAAGGGTTACATATTGTGTGAATAATGATGGGCTAGTACAATTCTTCTTTCGCGATGAGCATCAGATGTGTTCTATTCTAGAGAAGGGACCCTGGACCTTCAGGGACTGGATAGTGGTTCTAGACCTATGGACTAAAAGAAATCAACCATATTTCAAGAAATATGTCATATTTTGGGTGCAAATCTTTAACATACTGACAAACTTTAGAAGTCCTCAGATGATAACAGAGATAGGGGAATGTTTAGAGGATTTCAGAAACACTCTTTTTCAGAAACCAACTAATGACTTCCCTGGTGAAGTATGGGTCAAAATAAGAATGGCAGTCACCTCGAAGCTCATGCTTGCTCGTTATGTTGATTTTGATCCGGAGCAACACTCAGTGATGATCATATACCAATATGAAAAGTTGAGAAAGTTCTGTTTCACATGTGGATCTTTGGCTCATGAAGCTTCACAATATGAAGATGGTCCACAACTACGAGACTTTCCTCAGCTACCACCGAATGATATTCAACCTGATATTAACCTACAAGATCAAAGCAATGATGAGCTGATGGAGCATGGGGAAGACCAAAGTCAGAATGGAGATCAAATGAATGAGAAAGATATGGTGAGGGAAAACGCTCTAAATAAAATGAAGATCGAAAGTACATTCCTGATATATTACAATCAATGGGTACTGCTAACATGTCCTAATCAGTACAATCCCCAATAATTACACCACCAAATATTATAAGAGAGGTAGGTTCCTCTTATGTGGCTATCGCTAGACCAAAGAGAAAAGTTACAGCATTACCAACCAAAAGAGGATCAAGCTGTTACTAGCCATCAAAGATTAGTAGGTGAATTTGAAGGTGGGAATCAGCCTTTGGTCGTCACTCCACAATCAGAACAAGCTATTTTAAAAGCTTTTGGAAGCTTTTGCATTGGAACTATCCAGGATTAAAGGGCTTCTTGGCAGAATTTTTTATATGAAATTAGAAATAAACATCAACCTAATGTCATGCTCCTTGTAGAAAAAAAAACAAGGAAAAGTATGTAGAAAGATTAGCTAGGAATTTGAAGTATGATCACTCTTTTGTATATGCACCAAGTGGGCTTAGCGAAGGGTTTGCAATTTTTTGGGACAATCATGTAAAGCTCACTCTTGTATCAACCCCCTGCTTGTATAATACGAATTTTTTTGTTGAATAAAATGATTTTAGGTTTTATTTGACGTATGTCTATGATCATCTTGAGAAGAAACATAAAAATTACCAATGAAAGAAGATACTAAAACAGAAAGAGGAGGGACACTATACTGTCATCCTAGATTATTCCTAGGAAATTTTAATGATATCTTGAATAATCCTGAAAAACTAGGGGGCCAATTAGAGCATCTGGTACATCCAAAGTTTTCTCTTCTATGGTTTATAAGTTATGAATTAAGGATTTAAGAACTTTTGATGGTAATTATACGTGGGTAGGAAAGAGAAAAAATTACACAGTTAAGACAAGTATAAACAAAGCTTTGGTTAATGTTGAATGGGAAGATCTTTATCCAAAAACCTCAGTGAACTTGTTAGGGTGGGGTGGGTCAGATCATAGACCACTATTAGTGCAAACTTCATATAGGAATTGGCACGGAAAAAAGTTTTTTGGAATGATAACCGGCGAAAAAGTAATTTGAAAGCTAAAAGAGTTGTTCATAATGCTTGGTAGGAGATGATTCAAGATAACAATATGGAAAACCTGCCACAAGATTTAAAGCATTTTAGGCACCATTTAGCAAGGTTGAAACACAACAATCAACTTAACTCAAAGAAGAATATCACAGAACTAAAAGATAAATTACATGGAGCATATGAGTCAAATTCTCTTGATCAAAATAACTTAGATGATCTTAATTTGAATTTGTCTCTTGCTTATAAGCAGAAAGCAAAGTTCTGGAGAATGAAAAGCAGAATAGAACGGTTGAAATCAGGGAACATAAACACCAAGTATTTTCATGCTGTCACAGAACACAAAAGGACTATCAACCGTATTACTGCACTGGTAGATGGCAGGGGAGTTCTCAGTTCAAATCAAAAAGATATATATACAATTATTGAAACATATTTTCAACAAGTATATACCTCTTATGGCGTTCTTAATAATACAGATTATCATCTACTAGTCCAATAGAAGCAAATGTGACATATGATGTGAATGACCATTTAATAAAGCAAGTCACATAGGAAAAAATCTACTAGGCAGTGAAGTTGATGAGTCAAAACAAAGCCCATTGGCCAGATGGCTTAAATGCAAGATTTTATCAACATAACTGGGCAAGCATTGGGGGTGTGTCAAAAGCCATTTTCCATTTTTTAATACAGGAAAACTCACACCTGAGTTAAATCATACCAATATATGCTTAGTTCCAAAAGTAGAAAATCCCATAGAAGTTAAATATTATCGTCCCATTAGCCTCTGTAATATAGCTTATAAGATCATCTTTAAATTTTAGCAGAGAAGCTTAAACCATGTTTTAATAGTATAATCTTTGAAAACCAGTCAGCCTTCATCCCAACTAGACTAATAACAAATAATGTATTGATAACCCATGAAATGTTTCATAGTATGCTTACAAAGGTTAGGAAATATAAGTTTGTTGCGATGAAGTTGGATATAAGAAAAGCTTTTGATAAACTGGAATAGGGCTACATTAATTTTATGCTGAGATCTTTGAGATTTGAAGAGAAATGGTGTGAGTGAGTAATAGAATCCATCAAGACAGTCACATATTCAGTCCTTCTTAATGGAGAATCAATAGGTAATATTAAACCAAACAGAGACATCAGACAAGGTGACCCTATATCTCCTTCTATATACTTATCATGCACAGAAGGGCTTTCTTGTCTGCTGTGTAACTTGAGAAGATGGGGTTTAATTCATGGCTTTAGACCTGGTAGAAATGGATTAGCTATTACTCATATGCTCTTTGCAGAATCATTGTTATTCTGTAAAGCTTCTAAGGAGGAATGCTTAACAGTCATGCATGCTTTGAAACTTTATGGCAGACTATCTGGTCAACAAGTAAATTTTTAAAAAATTTGTTGTAACGTTCAACAAAACACTCGAGAAGAGATCACACAAGAAATTATGGCTATAACATTATTGAGAAATATAGATGGTTAGGGAAATATTTAGGGTTGCATGAGGTTGTAAGTATTAATACTACTCGACACTTTGCATCCATTAAGGAGAGAATTGAACATAAAATTGATAGCTGGTTTACTAAGCTCTCTCCCCTGCAAGTAAAGAAGTTCTTATTAAGGCTGTAGCAACTACTATCGGAAATTATGCATTTAGTGTTTCATGTTGTCCAAGAAGCTCGTAGTTGAAATCAGAAGATCAATACAAAGCTTATGGTGGTCCACAGTTAAAGAAAAGAAGAAAATCCCTGGGTATCTCGGCAAAAAAGAAAAAAAAGCAAGAAGAATGGTAAATTAGGCATGAGGGATCTAATGCATTTTAATAAGGCCCTAGTGGTAAAACAAGCATGGAGGATACTTAAATATCATGACTCGTTATTGGCAAGAGTAATTAAAGCAAAATACTTCCCCAAAAGCACAATACTAAATGCACAATTTGGAGTAAGACCTTCCCATACGTCGAAGAGTATTCAACAAATTTGAAATATGGTTAGTGCAAGAATCAGAAGGGTAGTGGGAGATGGACACAACATAAGAGCTTTCAAGGATAATTGGTTGATATCAAGCCCACCAAGACCATTTACGGTATGAAACTATCTCATCAGATACTAACTCTTTGAGTATTTTTGTAGGAAATGAAAGGGAGCGGGATGATAATAAAAATCAGAGAAGTTGTTCACCCTCATAACATTCCAGAGATAAAAATGATTGGACTAAGTTTAACATCAAAAGATGGAGTAGAGTGGGCTATAAGCAGAAGTAGTGACTATACTGTTAAAACAGGGTACCATTTTACCCATGATAACCACAATTTTCAACAACAGAATGGAGATGAAGATGTAAACTATCTGAAAATAAGGAAAATGATAGTGGTTCCAAAGATCAAATTATTTTGGTGGAGAGTATCTTATGAAGGATTGCCGGTTGGAACCTCATTAAGAAGAAGGAGACTCACAGCTGATGATCAATCCCTTTATGTGGAGAAGCAGAAGAAACTACACAACATCTGCTGTTTAGATGCAAAATCTCTAGAGAAATCTGGGAGATGGCTCCCCTTGCAGTAAAACCAGGTGAAAATTTTATGCACAATTCTTTGTATCAAAATTTAGAATGGATCATAGATTCCCATTTGCAGAATCATAGTCCTAAGGGGAACTTAGAAGCATATATAGGCTACCGTGTATGGAAAATTGAGAAACCAGTTAGTTTTCAGATATGACAAGATACCAATACCCATGGTTATAAGAAAGGCTCTAGAAGACATAAATGAATGGGAAATGGCTCATAGGAGAGAAGGAAATTTTAGTCAGATGCTCCTTTAGACTGTAATCTACCTGGGCAACTAGATATACAAGTAAATGTGTCTGTTTTGTGGACTCATCTTGGGTATCTATCTTAGAAAATGATGGAGTAAGTTGGTTTCTAATATCTCCTTAAGGCAAGAAAATGATACAAGGTTCCCTAAGCATTGATCCTAAGAATATTGCAAAGGAAGCTGAGACATTAGTTCTTAAAGAATCAGTGTTGCAGATGAGAAGATTAGGATATAACAATATCAACTTCAAAGGTGACAACCAATGCATCTATAATATGCTCCATAAATGGAATATAATGAAGACGAATAAAGTGGAGGATTCCTGTGATATCTTGGCTTATATAACAGGCATTAAAAATCTCTCATCTCATTCATGTTCCTATCATTTCAGATATATCAAGAGGGACGATAACAATGTTGCGGATGCCTTAGCAAAAGAAGCAAGAAAGACTAATGCAAGCTATAAGATTGTATGGAAGCAATGATTTAGTGCAAAAGCAAAAGCAGAAGCAATTATCTTGCACTATTTTTATCACAAAAGAAAATTTGTACCAACTATTTATTAGTGAATGAAATTGGTTGGAAAAAAACTAGTGTAGCAAGATACATATTGTCGTAATATCTTTCAAAAGCGTCTATCTGAATGTAGTTATTTCTAAAATTTAAAGCTGATAAAATTATAGCATTATCAAATTATCAAGTCGGCTCACGCATATTTCAACTATATGGGGTCTCACATAACAAAAAGATATTATTATTAATTTTCAACACAAATGTTTACATACAATTCATTAAATATTATTGATTTTTTGATTGAAAAATAATTATAGTTTAATTCAATTAAAAAAATAGTTTAAAGCATTTATGTTTTAGTACATATAAGTTATATTTGTAAAAGTAGTTTCTAATTTTTAAATCCATATAAGAATAGATAAAAAATATAATATCATGTGACTCGAGGACGAAGTTACGTCCATCGAAGGATAATACATAGGGACATAATTTTTGACAGAAAACTATGTCAAAACTATAAAATATTTTAAGTCAATGTAACAGATGTTAAATAGGATGGATATTTATTTTTCCACCCTTATGTATATGTTACAAATTTATTACATTTTAAATAGTTGGTTAGAATTATAAAGTCGATTAATGGACAACTGCGTGGTCGGATTGTTCCCAAGAGAGATATTAGACAAGACGATTTGTTATCATTATTTTTGTTTGTCTTTTGTATTGAAACTTTGGTACACTTACTAATGAAAGCGGGGGAGAGGAAGGCAACCACAAAATTTCAGTTTCATCGCTGTCGATCAATCATCTTGTATTAGGGAATGACACCATGACTATCTGCAAAGCGTTTAAAGAAGAAACAACTGAATTTCTTTAGTTTTTGGCCGATTATGAGAAGAATTGGGGTCAAGTGATAAATGCAGAAAATTCGGCTATCACATTAAAGAATTTGGTTCCCGAAGAAAAAATGGGTTGAATCCAACATAAGACGTGTATATTAAAAGAGGTTGGCACAAAATATGTACTTAGGGTTGCCATGATATTTAAGATGGTCTAAATTTCATATGTTTAGCATATTACAAATCATCTACAAGAATGATGGACTGGATAGTATGCAAAGAATTTGTTACAATGTGGCAAAAAAGTTCTCAATTAATCGGTGGTCGTGGCACTATCCGTTTCTGTTATGCTATGCTTCAAAATTTCCATTGATTTATGCAAGAATCTAGCAAGCACGACTATGAACTTCTAGTGGGATCATATTCGAATTTCAAAAGGATTTATTGGTTGAGTTGCAAAAAGATGATGTTGTAAAATAAATTGGTGTTATAGATTAAAAGACTTATAATGTTTTAACCAAGCCCTTCTTGCCAAACAAGCATGGAGGTTACTTAAGGAGCTAAAATTATGTGTTTCCTTACGAATGACATTTTAGATGTTGCCTAGGGACACATCCATCATATTTGTGGCGTAGCAAGTTATTTGGGATTTATATCAAGAGGGCTTGAAAAGGATCATTGGTGATAACGAAGATACAAAACTGCAAATTAATAGTTGGATTTTAGGTAAAATATCTAGAAGATCGACAAGTAGAGATTTGTTTGTTGACAGAAATCTTGATGTGAATCATATTATTTATTCATATTCTCGTCAATGGAACTTTACAAGACTATATTAGTTGGCGATCCGACGAGATTTTGAAAGTATAAGCCAAATCTGAGAAGCGAAATTATTCTACTGGTTAGAAGAGAAAAAATGATGTCTATAGTATTACATCAAGTTACAAATTGAGTGCAAGAATGAAGCATAAGGAATTGATTGTTGATGCAGAGGTTCAACCATCAATGAAGATTTTGTAACTCCCTCGACTGCGCCTTCTGTGTGCCACGACGCCCTTTTATGGGCTCGTGGGCGTATTCTGTCTGACTGTCGGGAACGCTACCTCTAGGAGACTTTAAAGAGTTAACTTATTTTCCCTGCAATCACCGCGCGATCTTCCCCTATGTTTTTTCCTTACTTGCACGATTCCAGAAATCACTTTCCAGAAGGTCACCCATTCTAGTATTGCTTTAGCACAAGCATGCTTAACTGTGGGGTTCTATCATGACCAATCGACCAAAAAGATAAGTGCAATTTAGTGACATAGGTAGCTAAATAAATATCTTTAAGCTAATCTCACACACCATTGTGTCCCATAAACCGTGGTCTTACTTTCACCTCCCACTTACAGAACTTAACACCCTCGTTGTGTACCAGGATCGTCACCATCGATGATGCGAGTCCCTGACTCCACACTCAATTGGGTTCAACTCTAATTACAAATTTTAATACCTCCAATCGCCCCTCACATGTGCCTCAACACCCCTCATGTGTGCCTCGACGCCCCTCTTTGGGTCCGCATGCCTACCTTATTCGACAGTCGGGAATGTCATCTCGAGGAGGCTTTACTGTCTCTGCAATCAAAACATTTCTCCATGTTTTATCCTCACTCGCACGATTTCAGAAATCACTTCCCGGAAGATTACTCATCCTAGTACTACTCTAGCACAAACACACTTAACTGTAGATTTCTAGCAAGACTAGTGACCAACAAAATAAGTGCACTTTGGTGAAAATAAATCCTTTTAAGCTCTCCTCACACACCATTTTTTCTCCATAAATTAGGATCTCACAATATTAGCCAAGAAATACTAGAAAATAAAGGCTCCACCGAAGATACAAAAATTCTTTGTGGAGGGTGATTAATAGATCTCTTGCAGTATCTGATTGGCTTCGACAAAGAAGAGTGACAGTGACTGATGGATGCCTTTTTTGTTATGAGGAAACTAAGACCATTAATCATATAATGTTTATATGCCCAATAGCGAAATAAATATGGGTGATGTCTAATATTCTATACCTTGTGTGTGGTTTTGGTAAGTCAATTTTCACAAACTTTCACCAGTCATTGACTATACGTGAACAACGATCAATTCCAGAGGAGATACACAATGTATTTTCGTGAATATTATGGTTGGTGTGGAAAACAAGGAATACATAGCTTTTTTAGAACTAAATATTTGATCTGAGTGCGTAGTAGAGATTGTGGATAGAGATTAAAAGTGTTGGACATTGATGCATAAGGTGTTAGAGAAATAACCGCCTTATTTACGGTAGCTTGGAATTTTGTAGAAACGATAAAAACACACAAAATATTTGTTAACGAAGTTCAGCCAATTTTCGCCTACGTCTCCGGACCTGCTATAAATCTTTTTATTAACAATCTGTGAAATTTACAAAACTGTCAACTCACATCCGATCCGAAATACACTCAAGAAATTATTCTTCTTTTTTTTACAGAGGAATAAAAAAAATATTTTTTACCCTCTTTCTCTCTTACGTTTTCTCTCTTAGAAGGTTCTTTGTCAATTGAGATGATTCTTTCCTTCATCTTAACTTGATATATATAGACGTTTAGAGCAAAACATTTTTGACTTTGGTGAGCTTCCATTGTTGACATAAATGAGTGATGCCACCAACCTCAACGATCTTCACCGTCCAATTACGGCCACCGTTCACACCGTAATATTCAACAATCTCCCACTTGAAAACTTATTTCAATCTGTCTTCATACCTTGATCAATGTAGCAGGTCTTCCAGGCTTGTCACTCTAACAAACCAACCGAGTTTATACATAACCTCAGCTTCTCACATAGCACGACCTTTGTCAGAATGTTTGCTGAATTCTTACTTCTGGGATCTTCTCAAGCACCAACACTTCGTCTTCTAAAGTTGATCTGATGAAGCGATACCAAAGTTTTATGTGTTTCGTCCGAGAATGGTAAACTAGATTCTTTTAATCTATGTTACTTTTACTATCACATTGCAACATACTTTTCTCATGGCTATGATCTAGCTCTTGTAGAAATGACTGTAACCACATCATTTCCTTTGTTGCCTATGTCACTGTAAAATACTCTGCTTCATATCTTGATAGAGCTACTATTTTCTGAAACTTTGAAACCAAACAAATTGCAGTACCACAAAAAGTGTAGACATACCCGGATGTGCTCATCCTACTGTCAATGTCGCCTCCATTGGCAGCATCTACATATCCCTGCAATCCCATCTCAGACTTCTTGAAACATAGTATCAAATTTGGATTCCCTTTCAGATATCTAAAATACACTTAACAACTTCCCAATGTTCCTTGCCTGGATTGCTCATAAACCTGCTAACGACTCCCACTACATGTGTAATGTCTGGCCTTGTACATATCATCGCGTACATCTGACTGCTAATAGCAGAAGCATATGAAACTTTATCCATATATTTCATCTCATCTTCAGTCTTTGGAGACTAATCTCTGTATAATCGAAAATGACTTGCTAAGGGGTTCGCAACATCCATGTTAAACCTCTTGAGGACTTTCTTCATATACTCCTCTTGCGATAACCTAAGACCCTCCTTGCTTTTATGAATTCTTATCCCGAGAATTGGTCTGGCTTCTCTCAACACTACAAGAAAAAAGCAGATTTGCGAGGAAAATGTTTCCTCCCAAATTTGCAAGGAATCTGCTTGGAAAAACAGTTTCCTCGCAAATTAGTCGCAAATATACGACCAAAATAATGTCTCGCAATTTCCTCGCAAATCTTCGGCCAATTTGCGAAGAAATTATATTTCTCGCAAATTTGCAAAGATTTTGCGAGGAAACAGTGAGAGACCACATTTTCCTCGCAAATCTCTCGCAAATTTGCGAGGAAATTGCGAGGATAACTCTTAGTTAGGTAAACACGATTTCCAAATGAGTAACAACTATTTTCGAGGATAAATTTCCAAGCAAATTCCTCGCAAAATATAGCTATAAATACAACTCCACCCTCTCCCATTCATTCACAACATCTCAAAACAAAAAACTCTAAGGAAAAAGTTAGGTAAACCGAAAAAGAAAAAAATGTCAGGTTCGGAGCATGAAATTTTCGCTTTACGAGGGTGGATGTATAGGCATAGAGATCCATATATCGGGGAAGTTACGAAATAGTACCGGGACGGCTTGCGTGGATTCATCTATCAAGCAACGAACAACTCCCTTGCGCAAAAGCACGGTAAAATCTTATGCTCTTGTATTAAATGCGGGAAAGAGAAGTATATCTCAATTAAAAACGTAAAGAAACATTTATATAATAGATGGTACACCCCAAATTACTATATATGGGTTTCCCATGGAGAAAGTTGTAATGTTGAAGAAGTTGTAGCTCTAGTCGTGGGAACCTAAATAGAGGAACTAGTCATCATTAGCATGAAATAGAAAATAGGTTTCATGATATGGTTACATATGCATTTCAAGAAACAGCATATGCATTTGATGAAAATGCTATATTTGATGATGTTTCATATTATGAGGAACCGAACATAGATGCTAATTTTTTTTTTGATATGTTAGACGCTGCTAATCAGCCTATCTACGATGGATGTAGACAAGGTCAGTCTAAGTTATCATTGACATCTAGGATGATGACAGTTACAACTTACCTGAGAATTGCATGGATGCATGGGCTGATTTAGTTAAAGAGTATTTGCATGCGAATAATAATTCGGTTGAGTCTTATTATGCAATTCATAAATTGGTTTCCAGTCTTGTGTTACCATCGCAAATGATTGATTTATGTATCGACTACTGCATGAAATTTTGGAAAAATGATGAAAAGTTGCAGGAGTGTCGCTTTTGTGGGAAACCGAGATACCATTTCAGCGGATGTGGTACTTGCCAATCACCGATAGGCTCATGCATCTATATCTCTCAGAAAAGACAGCGGGTTCCATGAGATGGCATGCACAATATATATCTGGGGAGGGAGAGATTACACATCTATCGGACGCAAAAGCATGGAAACACTTTTAGACGATATACCCTGGTTCCGCTAACGAGTGCAGAAATATGTATCTTGGTTCGTGTACAGATGGGTTCAGTCCATTTGGAATGTCCGGAAGAAACTACTCCTTGTGGCTTGTCATCTTGACGCCGTACAATCTCTCACCCGAGATGTGCATGCAGAGGGAGTTTCTATTCTTGACCATTTTAGTAACCTGTCCAAAGCACCCTAAGCAATATTTAGACGTATACCCTAATAAATCTTTAGACATATTTCTCCAACCTCTGATCCATGAGTTTCAGTACTTGTGGAATGCATGTGTTCATACGTTTGACCACTCAAAATAGAGGAACTTTAAGATGCACTTATGTCGACAATCAACGACTTTCATGCATAAAAAATGCTATCTGGATGGACAACCCGTGGAAGGTTATCATGTCCTTATTGTGCACATCAATATGAAGCATTTCAACTTAATCATGGACGTAAATCTTGATGGTTTGAGCGTCATCATGGATTTCTATCGATGTCCCATCCATATAGGAGGAACATGAAATTTTTCAGGAAGAACAAATTTGCGAAGCTTCCTCCCCCGATGTTTATGACTGGTGATGTTGTGTTGGAGCAAATTGAGTATTACGGTGCTCAAGAAACCGTGAAGCATGGTGGAAATTGGCACAGCAGACCGAACATGCCTGATGGATATCTGGAAAGTCACAATTGGCATAAAAAGAGCATCTTCTGGGAGCTCACATACTGGAAAGATCAATTGGTTCAACACAATCTTGATGTGATGCACATTCAGAAAAACTTTTTCGACAATATCATGCATACGCTTCTCAATGTGCAAGGTAAGGCGAAATACAATGTCAAGTCTAAACGTGATTTGATTGACATTTATGCAAGGAGCGAGTTGCATATTACAAGATATGGGAAATTACCAGTACCTGCCTTCTGATTAACAGCAGAAGCGAATAGAGCACTGTTTGATTGGGTAGAATAATCTACAAAGTTTCCAGATGGGTATGTCTCAAGTTTCTCAAGGTGCATTGAGCAGGGACAAAAAATCTCGGGCATGAAAAGCCAAGATTGCTATGTATTTATGCAGCGGCTCCTACCTTTTGCTCTACACGAATTACTTCCGCAGCATGTGCATGAAGCAATAGCAGGTAATGAATGTAGCTTCATTCTTCCTTCAATTAATGTATATGCATTAAAATATAAGTTAATTAAATACTCTAAATATTGTTTCATATACAGACATTGGAATATTTTTTGTGATTTATGTGCGCGGACACTGACTGAGGATGGGATTGCGAAGATGGTGAATAATATTCCGGTTCTGCTTTACAACATGGAAAAGATATTTCTCCCTTCATTCTTCGATTTTATGGAGCATCTCGCGATTTACCTCCCGCACGAAGCATCTCTAGCTGGTCCGGTACGTTTCAGATGGATGTACCTCTTTGGGCGATATATGAAATACTTGAAAAAGCAAAAAACCTAGCTCGAGTCGAGGGCTCGATCTACACTGGAAGCTTAACTGAGGAAACTTTTCACTTTACTCAGTATTTCTTCCCACCAACGGTTTAAACAAAGAAAATCAGACATCGACGTTATGACGATGGTGGCGTAGCGCCTACGTACAATGTTCCGGATGTGTCTGACATCTTCTGCCAAATTGGACGAATTGCGGGGAAGTTGAAGGAGGAATGGTGGGAAGATTTTGCATAGAATCACAGTGCACATACTTATATTTTACGAAACTGTGAGTTCGTGCAACCGCTCGAGAGGTACACATGCCACTATTCACATTTGATAATAAAAAAGTATTTTGTTAATTAAATATACTAAAAAAATTTAATTATTGCAGCTTATTTGATTCATAAATTAGGGAGACTTATCTCAATTTACCGGACAAGGAGTACGAGAAATACAAAGACAGAGATTTCACAAAGTGGCTACAATTCTACGTAAGTGTACACAACGTTTCAATTTTTATTAAATTGATTAGTAAACACGTTCAACGTTCGTACATGTCACTCTCATTTCAAGTCAACAATGGATATAGTGATGTTCCTTTCCCCATTTGGTTCCACGAACTCGTACAAGATCTAATTGCACTGATAGTCACTGCACCAATGTACTTCACTCGCGGGTATACATTTCAAACCTATCAATACGGTTCCCATAGGTCATCTGCAAATTACGGCATTTATGTACGGGGGGGGGGGGGGGGAAAAAGNGCGTGATTAATCAGATTTTATAAGTCATTTACCCTAGAGTGGTGAATTTGCGATTTTAATTGCAATCAAATTAATTTAGAACCAATCAAATTACCTTAATTTGCCATGTCATAATTTTTTGTTAAAACAATTTCGGTGATGACATATCGCAAATTTACTTCTTAATTAATGTGTAGGGGTATAGGGAATTTTATTGTTTTAAATGAAGCGTGTATTAAATAAAGGTGGTGGATCCTTCCAATTTTTTTTTTTTTTTATCTTTTACCTTTAACTATGACTGTCTCAGCACTACGCGCGGATTTGTGTTTGCGATCTTTGGGTTTCTTATTTTGTTTTGTGATTTCTTCGTGTTATCTCATTAAGGTAGTTTGGTGGTTTTTTAGATTATACATTTGACTAAAATGGTTTTTTGTTATCGAATATACTACTTAATGTTAGGTTTTGTAAATTTTTTTAGGATTTAGTGTTTAATTTGACTGTGTTACGATTATGTAACTTGGTATAATCGGCACGGTACAATACTGTATATCTCAATACTTTTTTTACTTTGGTTTGTTGTACGAATGATGATTTTTTTGGATCCTTCCTTTATTCAAACAGAATGAAGAGAGATCGAATCAGACCAATTCCCTAAATACCTTTCTGGATATTCCTTAATGTCCTGGCTACGTTTTAGATGACATGAGTGTAAGAGATGTATCACGTAATGAGAGTATTTGTTCTTATATTTTTTATGACATTTACACGTGTTCATCATATTTTATGAATAAATTATATAAAATGAGAGGTTGCACAAGCAGAAATCACTAACGGTTAAACAAATACCACAAAGAAGTTGAAAGATAAATAATATTGTTTCTACTTCTCTACTGCAACGACTGCTTCAAGCAAGCTTTCAAAGTTCTTTTTTCTCCACGAGTGAGCTATCTCACGTGTAAGCTCCACAAGTGAAAATCAAACCAAGCCCACATAAATTAAACATATATGGTGGACACCATTTTATTTGTTTTCGATTTTTGGATACTTTTTTTGGACATACAGTAGTAAGTAATCTTTGTTTATTAGTATTGTACTTATGTTTTATTAATAATTGACAACACCATTCTTTTTGTAAATTTCACTTTTCTGCGGGTTTTAAAACCAATTGAAAGAGACGAAAAAAACTTTCTAATATTTTTACTATCTAACTCAATCAATTTTATAAATATTACTTTATAATTTTAAATATTTTAATTACTATATCTTATTTTTAGAAATTGTATGAATGTTCAATATAATTACAATTATATATTTTCTTAATCATTCTCTTGATCATTTTTACTTATGCACGTTATATGACATAACTTTCATATTTTCTAATTTTTTTCGCCAAATATTTTATGGATTCTTTTTTCTTATTTTTCTCAAGATCTATAATTTTTCTATATTTTTTATTGAAATTCTTCAATTTTGGTCTTTGTCAAAATTGGCTTACTTTTTTTGATCTTTGTGACTATATGTTTTGTTCATGCTGTTTTTTTGTGTGATCATCATATTAAATTTTTTTTGTCAACCGCACATTAATTAAGAATTCACTTCCAAATTGGGAAGCCAATTCGGAGGGACGGAGTCTACAAAATTAAAATCATAGAACAAAATACGCGCTCCTCGTTCCAAGTTGTCCGCTTGCGTGTTTGCCGTACGCGGGATATGCATCAAAGAGAAGCCTGTGAAGAAAGCACATAGAAGCTGGTAATCCTGAATTTGCGTATGAAAAGCTGGCCAATCTTCTGGTTGTCGAAGAATACTGGTAAGCTCTGCGCAGTCCGTCTGGAAGACCTGACAGTCAATGTTGCGGCTATGTAGTTCTGACATCGCCCATAGCAAAGCTTCGAACTCTGTATGGAGTGGTGAGAGACTCCGGCGCTGACATCAAGATTACCCTATGATCAGTATCTGTACAGATCCATCCTAGACCGGAAGTGGAATCTGTTTGCTTCCAGGATCCATCTATCCGACAGATTAAACCATCCGGAAAGGTAGGTTCCACCGACAACCTTTCCTTCTCTGATGAGGAAATGACTTGCGCTTCCTTCCAAGTTATAGAATCTGTCTCTACAGATCGAAGTTTCTCATCCACATCCAAAATGACCTCTTGGAAAACTAGTCGATTTCTCGCTTTCCAAATGAACCATAGAATCCATGGGAATAGATCATAACGATCACTATTCCGAATCCGCAATGGGTTCCGCCAAAACAAAAAATCCATATTAGAATAAATTGAGTCGGATGGGAATGCCCTCATCTCTGACAGATTCATATAGAGATTCCAAATATGTGTGGTCAATGGGCACTCAAAGAAAACATGATTAACTGTCTCATCCGCAGAACCACACCTTTTACAAATTGTGTCACATTGAACTCCCTTATGAATGATTTCTGTAGTAATCGCCAAACTTCTTGTTATTATTTGCCAAAGAAGATGTTGTATCTTCATTGGACATTTTAAAGTCCATGGGAATGGTTGCAAAGCCTCCAATCCTGGACCCGAACCATTGTTATTGATCCGATTTATCTCCGAAGAGTTGAGGAGTTTGTACCCCGACTAAACCGTATAATGTCCCGATTTGGTATAGTGCCATACCTTCTCATCATATGTGATGGTACGACTTGGATGGATACCTCGAATTAATGTTATGTCATCGGGATTAAAAAGTTCCTGAAATAATGGCAGATGCCAGTCCCTCGTTGTTGGATCCATCAGTTGATAAACCTGTAGCCCAGGATACCATTGCACTCCTTGGCCTCTGGCGGGCCGTGGGTGATCATCCGGNTCGTGCCAGACTGATGTGTTTATTCCTGAACCTATCCTTATCCGAACCCCTTGCTTAAGCAGGTCCTGAGTGGAAAAAATACTCCTCCAACCGAAAGAGGGTGAATGAGGTTTTTTTTTGCGTCTAAAGGGTGAACATTCCTGAAATACCGGCCTCGTAAAACCCGAGCAACCAAAGAACCAGGGAGCTAAATAAGCCTCCATAACTGTTTAGCCAATAAGGCGGTATTAAAAGCCTCCAGAGATTTAAAGCCTAAGCCTCCATTCTCCTTTGGTATACATAATTTTTCCCATGCAACACAATGGAGACGGCAGTTACATCCATTGGAACTCCACCAGAATTTAGAAATCGCACTGGTTAACTTACTTGTTAACACTTGGGGGAGTTTAAAACATGACATGACATAATTGGGTAGCGCCAGAGCTACTGATTTGATCAGAACCTCTTTGCCCCCTTTAGATAAGAATTTAGAAGACCATCCATTTACCCGATCTCCTAGTCGTTCCCTGACAAAATTAAAAATTTGGCTCTTAGAACCTCCCAAACTCTCAAGAATTCCAAGATATGTACCCATACCACCCTCTTTTGAGATACCTAACACCCGTTTCATTGACACCTTTGTCTGGTCTGGAACATTCTTCCCAAACATTACGGAGGATTTATCAAAGTTTATTACTTGCCCCGATGCCCGTCCATATTCCCGCAGGATATCCAGGATTGCTTGACATTGTGAAACATCTGCCTTACAGAAGAACAAGCTATCATCAGCAAAAAGGAGATGTGATATTGCCGGGCTATGTCGGGCTATCTTAATGCCCGTTATAGCACTATCTCGTTCCCTCCGTTTTATGTTCGCAATCAGAACTTCCGTACAAATAATAAATAGATACGGTGATAGAGGATCACCTTGCCGCAATCCTCTCTGGGGGACAATATTACCCGTAGGATGACCATTAAAAAGGATCTTATAGGAAACCGTCCTGACACACCACATTAGCCAGGAAATCCACACTTGTCCAAAGTCTAACTTTTGTAGAACAGCCTCCAAAAAAGATCATTCTATCCGATCATAGGCTTTAGTCATGTCTGTCTTAATAGCCATGAAATCATGACGACACTTCTGATTAGTACGCAAACCATGAAACATTTCCTGAGCAATTAAAATATTATCCGTTATCAACCTCCCTGAAACAAAAGCCAACTGTGTTTCCGATATGATACGCGGTAGGATCTTCTTCAGCCTCAGGCACAAAATTTTAGAAATAATTTTGTATGCCACATTGCATAAACTAATTGGCCTAAGTTCCGTCATTCGCTGAGGTTGGCCCGTCTTTGGTATAAGACAAATGTTAGTCACATTCAACCTGGCATCAAACTGCCCAGATCTAAAAAAATTTCTTACCAAATTAACCAAATCCTCTTTCAAAATCCCCCAATATCGTTGAAAAAACAACGCAGTCATCCCATCTGGTCAAGGGGCTTTTTCAGGATGCATTGCAAAAAGCGCTATCCTTACTTCATTTTCCGTAGCTTCTCTAGTTAAAGCTTGATTCATAGAATCAGTAATAACTGGATCCACATTTTCAAGAACTTGCGTGAAATTGCTTGTCGTTGTTGGTAAAAACAACTCATTAAAATAGTCAACTGCTATGGCCTCCATTCCTTCCGGCGAGTCTTCCCATATTCCTTGTGTTTTAAATAACCCAGTAATCCGGTTCCTCGCTCTCCTCTGTTTGGTCGTTGCATGGAAAAATTTCGTATTCCTATCACCCTCCTTTAACCAAAGATTCCTACTTTTTTTTTCCAGAAAATCTCCTCCTCCTTGTAGGCTTCATGCAACTTCCTTTTAATATCCACAATCTCCCCCTGAGAAACTAAGTCATCATTTTTCGCTTCTTCCAATTTTACCTTTAGCGACTCAATTATCTCCTTCCCTGGTGGCACATTGTTTTTCCTCCACCAAGAGATTGAATTCCTGCAGTTATGGATTTTATCCTTAAAGGTCGGGACCCTGAAATTCCTGGTACGCTGCCAACCGCACTTAATAGCCTCTGCAAAATCCTCTTTCTCTATCCATCTGTTATCAAATCGGAAATTTTGATTGTATCTTTCCGCCTTATAATTGGATTTTAATAGTATTGGCCGATGATCTGAGCTGATCCTTGCTAAAAACTCCACCTTTGAATAGCCAAAAACACTATGCCAATCCTCGTTACCAACCGCTCTGTCCAATTTGCACCGGACTTGTTGTTTATTCCGCGTGCCTTTCCACGATAATTGGTCGCCCGCGCACGGAAATTCTGTCATTCCGCAATGGTTTAACATCTGATCAAAGGGAAAAAAAGATGTCGCAGACCTCATCTTACCCCCTTTTTTCTCATGATTTCCAGTTAGTTCATTGAGATCACCAATCAGCAACCATGCATTTGACCTATTTGTTCCGAACTCCATTAATTTATCCCAAACAAACTGCCGGTTTGCAGCCACAGGTTCTCCATTACAAAAGATATCAAAACTCTAAACCCATAAAAGGTAGCAGTAACATCAATGATACGATTGCTAGAGAACAAAACATTGAGTTTTATTTCATTATTGTAAAAAATAGCAAGTCCACCACTAAAACCAATAGGATCCACGAAATACAAATTATCAAAACCAAATTGAACTTGAAATTTCTTCAAATGTAAAAAAGACTGTTTAGTTTCTGATAAAAATATAATATCAGGCCTAAATTTATTCCAAAGGTCGCACAAAGTATCCTCTGTCAAGTCTCCACCTAGTCCTTGACAGTTCCAGCTCAAGATCTTCACGGGCGAGCCGGTGGATTCAGGGGAGCCACCATTCCTTTCTTGGATGTTTTAGGAAGCAACGATCCCCTCGTCCCTCCTTTAGCCTCACCAGCCCCTCTCTTGGTTCCTACAACGCGTGAATACGACAACTTAGAAACCTGTGAAGCCTTTAATAAATTACCATTAGTTTCCAGACGCTTTCGTGGCGAAACCATTAAAAACATGTTCATCTTTTGGAAATTCATGCCTTTGACTTTGCCCGGACTTTTACAATTCCTATGAAAGCTACCTTTCCTATTATCCAAAACAATAGCTTCCAGACTTGATTCAAGCCCATTAAGAGACGAATTCAAGTTATGAACAACCTGAGACATACCTGTGTCCTCTGCTAAGGCCACAACTCCTTGATTTTCCATGAGTACCAAATTCATACCCTCAACAGCAGCCTCCTGACCAGCTTGTACTTCACTAGCCAGAGCTGAAGACCCAGTATCCTCTTGTACCTTCTGCTCCGTCTCAACCAAAGCAGTACCCTCCTCTGGACAGTCTGAGACTGCAACACCATCACCCATAGCCACCTCATCGACCAGCTCACCATCCTCGACGAGGAGATCATCTTCGTCCAACAGATTAACATTTTGACCTTGATCCTTCTCTGCATCCTCAAGAACCCCACCTATACCCATATCAATGCTCTTTCCTTTATCTGCCACCTCCGAGGAGCTTTTGCTCGATCCATATAAAGGTTGCGGCCATGACGAAGGTCGTCGTGACGGCACCTGTAAAGAGCTACCCTCCTTCACCCGAGTTCCGCGTGTATTATTCCAACGGTTTCCACCCTTGTAACCCTTTGATCGATGCAACCGAGAGGCTCCGCTGTGGTCACCATGCCTTGACAGCTTCTCAGCATAAGAAGCTCCATGACCACTGTTGCCAAGAGAACCCCTGTCTTGGTTCTCAACCAACTCCATATCCAAAGCTCTCTTAACTGGAAGACGTCTCGTACCACTATGAGCAATAAGTCCTTCTCGTACCGGATCTACCAGCTCGTGTTCCCGCTGTTTCCGCGAAGTCTCCAAGTCGGGACAAACGGAGAGGTCATGTGTAAGCGTATTGCAATGCTTACAATAGCCAGTGAGTTTGTCATACTTGACACTCACGACAATCTCCTCGCCATGTTCGAAAGGAACCACCACACTGAACTGCATCGGTTTGAAACCATCCAAACACACCAGAACACTGCCTGAATCTTCCTCGATCTCTTTGACTTCACCAAGAGCATTACCCACTGCCCGGATCGTGTCTTCCTCCCACGATTGCATCGGAATATTGCCAATCTTAACCCAAAAGGTGATAGCCGATGGGTACAAGGAATGTACTATTGGTTACCATCTCACCAGAGAAACCATCCACCCATCAAAGTGGTAAGGACCGAAGTTAAGAACATCTAGTAATTCCCTCTCAGTCTGAAAATTAAATTGGAACTTACCGTTCCCCAAGTCACCTCCCTCGACCCTCCCTTCCAGCTTCCATATCTTCGGGAAGTTGGTGAGCAGATTCTCCATCCGTTGCACCTCTGGATTCATGAGTCTCCCTATGAGAGTCAATGAAAACTGCTTCACATGGCGAGCAATGCCTACCGCAGACAGCTTAACCGCCTGAGTACGAACCACAGAACCATTTGACATTCCCAATTGAGCCATCCCTTGATAAACCAGAATGAACCAACCAAACCAGAAGTGAAACACGTGAACTAAGATGAAACCTTATGAAACTGTTTTGAAAACTTATAGCTTCCTCCCACATATATAAGGTAGCCTGGAGAATCTCCCTTGATCATAGAGAATCGAGGTCCATAACTACTGAATCCGTGATGATTAAAGAAGAATCCAAGTCTTGCAACCAAAAAGATAACCCATTGTGATGAAGATATCTTAGTATCAATTTCATACAATCTTCTTACCAAAAACAGCACCCGTAATTGACAATCGCCAACTGTGAAAATAACCCAAATCCATTCCAAATCAAATCCCTTTACTGTGATGAGAGCCTGATCAAACCAACCATAACTTCAATGATACTGGCTGATTCGCGAGACCTTCTTGAATCAAAGCAGATCCATTATCCCAACCACACCATGAACCGGCAGAGTGAAACTCATACCCACCCGATTCTCCCAATAACCAGTTTCCAAAACCCCTGTTGCCTTGCAATAACGCCAAAGAAAATTCCTCCTGTGATATACCCAAATCTCGCAAAAGAACACCACGCAGCCCTAAGACATCCGCAAGACCACCACCAATTAAGCCATAGAACACCGCTAACCATCTAAGCTCCAAGTAGTGGTTGAAACCAAGGCCGCCATAGATCCCCTGAAGCTCAGTCTCTCGAAATCCTTTCCAAAACCAAACCATTCCAGACTGCCGATGACTCCTAAATAGAAACCCCATCTGTCGAAACCCTGGGTTCTCGTAACCCACCCCTGACTGAAACCCTGCCCAATCGGAAAACAAGGCTGCCTCAGGAAGATCGAGAATCAGAGCCGCCTCCTTGAGCCACCGTAAACACCCTCGAGACCCAGCTCTCCCCTGGATCTGTAAAGCAAATCTACGAACCAAACTGGTGCCCTTATTGCTTCGAGCCACCCAAACTTTCTCATCCCAACGACGAAACCACCAATCTTCCAATTGAGAAACCATCCACCGCCTCTGCCGCGCTAAAATGAGCCCCACTCTGTCGCCATCGCCTCTCTTCTTACGTTACGATTTCTTCTCAAAACATAAAATCATTTTGCTCTACATAGGAAACATTTTTTATTTCCTAAACTATTGTTCTAACTAATTTATTTTTTGTTGACTCTTCTAATTAACAACTTTTTAACGATCCATTAATTTATTTTTCATTTATACCACAATAATCTATTATTAAATTTTCCTTGTAAATTATTTTCAGTTCATATAATTTTTAATTAAATTTAACTATCCTAGAGTTTAGAAATGGTTTTAATTTAATAATAAATAAATTTCTTTTTTGTTGTTGAGAAGAAATTAATTTATTTTTCTTTTCTAAACTCACTAATTCCAGTAATTTAAAGATTTATCAACTTTTGATGTTGATTTTATTTTTTTGGAAAATATATTTCAAATTTTATATTTTTAAAAGTATTGACATGGACTTATGTCATTGTTCGTTTAGAATTTCATGTATACAACCTTATAAAAATAGTTTCAGTTTTTATTATTTGCTTTCGTATTTTCTATTATTTGAATTGATACAATTTTTTTTTGAAATGTTCATATTTTCTCATGATATAAAATTTTTTCTATTTACGATACATTGCAAACAAATTTTCATTTATAATATATTTCAAACTTTCAATTTTTTGAAAACGATGACATCGAGTTCAATTTTATCTAACTTTTGAAATAGATCGGGTATAAAATGGGTCATATTACCTTAAGCGAAATGCTCACTCTCTCCGTTTTGTTCTTCTTTGATTGGACTTCTTTTCCCGTTTTCAAATCACTTATCAACCGATTCATTGATCCTGGTGTTAGTATATTTATGTAGATTTCAATTTCCCAATGTATATATAGTGACTCATATGTGCTTTTTTTTTTATATTTATGATCATTGGTTCACTTTTTTATGTTTTTAGTGAATTTGAATTAGATAGAAAGATTACATAATTCGTGTTTATATATTGATTTGCTATTATGATACAAAATTATGATATTCAGGCAATGTTTGTTATTTATAAATTCAGAAATAGTTTTATGTTTACCGAGTATAAGAAAAATAAATAATGGGCTGTTTTTTTAGCTAAAATATTTCCTGTGTAAAGAATAAAAGTGTTCATGTGGGGAATGAGAGTGATCTGGCTAATGGCATCTGTGAAAAACAAACGTACAAATAGTAATCAAACTATGCAATGAGGGAGAAGGTATTATAACAAAATACATGAATAGATTTGTGTGCATATGAAAATACATGAAATCATGGTACAATGTTTTTAAGGTCGATCATGTCTATGTTTGGAATCATAGTTCATCTAATCTAATGTTTATATCAACCTAACTACACAGAGCAGAACAGAAAGCTCCAAGTTTGTATAAGTAATTCATCAAAGGGCATAACTAAAAAGTTATGCAACACTCAATATGTCATATCAAGCGTACAACATGACTAAGAAGTTTCAAGGGAGAACAAATCTCAAATTTATATTTTTCATATTCACAACCATCTAATATTTGAAACTATATATATGTAATCTCAGAGGAAGTAGACGATACTTCCGCAAACTCAATTTTCTAAGAAGAGATGTAAATTCTCACTGATCCACAAACTCTCTTTCTGTGTCTGCTCCTTAACTTTCTCTACATATCAATTAAGAGATCAATCTTCTAATTATTGATTAGCAACACATGGTGTATGGCAAAAAGCGATCAAACGAATGTACTCCTCTTTAAATTTTAAAGAAAATTAAATTACCTCTAATCAAAAACACATAGACTTTTAGAGCAATCACTGCCTCATAACTATTCACCCAGTTCGCATGTAAACCGCGAAAGTGATAAAAAAGAAGAAGAAGCCAAAAGAGAAAGGCAACGAAACTCCAAACTCCAATACCATATTTGAAGCAGCAAATCGTGGTCGCTTTAAAGTTACTAAGGAAGCCTCCATAACCTCAACAACAACATAATCTCATATCTGAAGCCTTGAAAATGAAAACTCAACTAATTCTCCAACAAACTCGTATCATCCTCCTAAAAAAACTCGAAAATCAACAACCCATTTCAGATGACGGAGACAAAAAAGAGATTCCTCAATACAATATATATTTATATAGAGCGATACCTCTTTAGTCTAATTAACAATATAACCCTCCTTCTTCTTTCTCTTAGTTGTATCAAAGTGAGATCTTAAAAAACTATAAATGGACAATGTAAATATTTGCCCCGAGATTGAAGTAGAAGATCGCGGAAAATCTAATATACGAAATGTTTGACCTTTTTACTGGTTGATTTAGTTTATCTTGAAGATGGGCTCGATTAACTTCTAGGAGAACGATCTTGTCAGCTTCATTTTTGTGAACTTTTCTTCCCTTCTACAATAGTAAATACAGATTAGTGGATACTCAAGCCAAACTCATTTGAGAGGATTAGTGGATAATAGGAAAAAGTAAACGAAATACGATTTCTCCGAGTCATTTGTATGTGGGAAGAGAATAAGAAATTTGGATAGCAATCTATAAAATGGATTGCCTCATGAATCTTTATTATAATTTTTTCAAATAAGAGCACATATAGCCCCGTTCGTTTTGCAGTCGTTGGCTGCAGCGACTAGCGGCAACGACCAGCGGCAACGACCAGCGACTGTGACCAACAATAAAATTTGTTGTTCGTTTTAGAGTCGCTGGCGATCGCTAGTGACTGCCGCTATGTTGTTCGGTTGTTCTTCGCTAGCGACTAACCGCCAGCGACTGCTGCTATGCAGTTCGATTGTTCGTCACTGCTGCTATGCTCGATCACCGACCGTAAACCAGAATGTTTCCGGTTAAACAACTCTCGTGAATTTGTCGGCGATCCTCCTCTCAAAAATTGATCAAGATGATATTTAATCCTACGATGTGGACCAAGATAACCCATTCTTATAGGATATCCAGAATCAACCAAATATTACTTTCCATCTAGGGGTGTGGAAAATGAGGCTCCTCCCTTGCACAATAAGTCAGTACTTTTGTATCATGTGCTCTACCAGGTACACCAATATACGCATATATGAACTTCATGTCGAAGTTACATATAACAAGGACGTTCATTGTAGGTTCCTACTTTTTACCTCTATAAGCTTCTACATTTTGACTTGGAACACGAACTGGGATATGAGTACCATCAAGTGCTTCAATGCAATTCTTATAGTACGACATATATCGATATCATTCCTCAAAATCGAGTTAATTCTTGTAAATTCACCCTCTTCCGGTTTAAGTGAATCCGCTGCAAACCTAAGAAGAACACTCAAGACATCATCAAGCTTCCTCTTCACTGTATCCAATGACCTCTGATATCTGTCAGCAATAACCCGGACAATTTTATCTTGACCAACCACTTCAATAAACATTGCCACACATTCTTCGACATAAACATTGTTACTCTCTTCTAACCCATATCGAGTCCTTAGCATCCCACATAAATCTTGAAACGTCCTTTGGTTCATTCGTAAAACATCATAGCATTGTTGATCCGATCCGTGCATAAGTTTTTGGACATGTGATGTACATACAATTTCATGCATATTTTAGTGTGTTTTAGCTTAGTTTTCATTCATATTTAGGTTGTAAATAAGCATATTAGCTTTAGAATGCATCATTTAGAGTCTAGAGTCTAGATTAGGTTCATATTGCATTTTTTGCATCCATTTTCTTGCATTTGTAGGTGCTCTTTTGGATGGACTTTGGGAGGCTCAAATGGTGGATTCAAGGTTGATTTGGAGCTTAAAAATCAAGGAGACAAGAGGCTAGACGCATAGAGAAAAGATGGAGATCAAAGGAGAAGACA